>JAOPHQ010004060.1:0-60000 GCA_030340625.1 Merluccius polli
CCCCCCCCCCCCCCCCCCCCCCCCCCCCCCCCCCTCTCTCTCTCGCTGCCCCTTTCCCTCTGTTCGTCCATCTGCTCCGTCTGTCCGTCTCTAACAATGCTGTCTCTCATGCTGATCTAAATCCAGACCGAATGACTGACTGTGCTGAGACAGGCAAACGCATGCACACGGACATGCGCAAATTGCGTATGTACACACACACACACACACACACACACACACACAGACACACACACACACACACACACACACACAGGTTTCAACCAGTTCAAGACTTTTTAATACCACTCAGAACACAATTTAATACCGTTTTCACGGCCTATAGGTGTATAGGTAAATGACAGATTGTATAAATATGTATACTTATTTGTATTGTTATTTGTTCTAATTCTGTCAGTTTAGACATAAAAGTTTGACATTTATTGGTTTGAGGTTTATTATGTTTCCTCTCCCGACAGTCGAATAAAATATTTAAGACCTATATGCAAATTATAGGCCTATTTAAGACTTTTGAGGCCTTAAATTGACTTGATATTTGAATTTAAGACTTTTAAATACTTTGAATATCTCTATAGACAAAGGAAGTATTCAATGAGCAGCACATAAAATATATAAAGCATATAAAGTTAAGTTGTTTTGCCTGGGGAACTTAGTTTCTTGAGTGACTGCACCCTTATGTTTGAGGCCAACACAGTGCTATTATTATCATCATCACATTAGGGATTCAGGTAGAGGCATTGTCCAATAGAAATTGGCAACTAATGTTACTCATAAGATCTAACAGAGCAGTGTTTGGCCACCTCCACGCCTTAACTCATCAGATTGAAAGAATCAATAACTATGTTCATAATTTTGGATCCAACATCATAAGCAAAAGAAATGACAGCTTGTGGGAAAGAAATATGTAGTAGGCCTATGTTGCAACCTGGTTTAAAGTGTAATCAAACACTCTGCTCTAACACCGTGCTCTAACTTAGTCTAAGAGCAGGAGATTCTCCTGCAAAGCCCTTGCCGTTGTGTAAGGGTTAGCTCCGCTGTAGACTTTTAACATTTTGGGCTTGCTAATGTGCATGTGGCTTTCTAGGTCAGTGGAAACTCAACTAACCATCATGAAAACATACACTGGCCACCTCTAAACACTATGCAAAACCCTGACGTGTTCACCCGGTTTCCCCCATTGCCTTTTTGGAACTCGCTCAATAACCAAAATTGCACTTGAATCACACTGTTGTTTCAGTGTTTAGTGTTTGAGTGGTGTTTAAAACGTTTCCCCAAAGGCTTTCTGACACTGTTGAATAGCAATCTTCTCTGATCACATCACTTCAGAAGGGCATGCACGTCAGAAGGGCATGCAAGTAACAACAAAGATGTATAGCATAAAATATAAAAACAATCTCTTAATCTCGCTAAATGGGAAATACTGTGGGGAATTTGCACCAACTAGAAGACCAAGAAGAACCTGAATGACGATAAACAAACAGAACAAAAGTACACTGTCAGCCTTCATGGGCTTACCTAAAAATCCTCAAATGACCTCAATCATTTCCCAAACAAAGACCAAGTACAAACTCGACTGGCTCATGACAACTAATGAAACGACAATAAAATAACTAAGACGTAGACACAGGAGCACTGGTCAGCCTTCAAAAGCAGTAAAAGCAGTCCCTAGGACAAGTTCAAGATCAAGTGTAATTATAGACTGGAACAAACGTTTGGTACAACACCTCGCTAGACAGGCAGTCCTTTGGGCCCGAGTTCTGAAGTGCATTAGCCGACTGAGGTATTTTGTTGTGCATGCATTTATTCGTGAACAACGTAGGCTCAAAGACCACATTCTCACCAGAAACCTTCTGTCCCTGAAACAAGTCAAAAAGAAACACAGAGAGACAGTAGCAGAGGTCATGACCTGTGTTAAAACATAGTATACGCCCGGTTATAACCGCTGATAACCATTCAGACCCAATACAACTGATGATAATAATAACAACAACAACAACACAATTACACTTTGAATAACATTGATCAACTCCAATAATAGATCATTAGACAAATAAAAAACATGTACTAACTGTGACAAAGCTGTCATCTGTAAACTCTGGAGAACAGTTTTTTTGTCTTCCCAGGAGTGCAAACTTATTTGAACTACAGAAAACGTTAGAGCCATATTCTAAAACCACCCGTGTTAGTTTGTTAAACTGAGGCAGGGAGACACAAAACAGACGCGAGACATATCCAGACCATTTATAATCCCATGTGTATACTAGCACAAAGCTAACAAACCTCCATGCTAAGAATCATACTCACTCATTGTGACTTCTGCCCAGGCAAACAGCCTCTACAGTCTTCCAGTTACATTTTCATTTGCTCCAGAGAAAGGGCAAAGTTGCAAATAACACGAGAAGGAAATGTACAGAGAGAGTGAGAGAGAGATACAGCTAACTGTATTAGTAGAGACAGAAGGCGACAGGAGCTTGAGAACGGCTGAGAGACTGACAGAGCAAGAGGGAAAGAGGAGGAGAAGAGACCCAGGCCAAACTAGCTGGTCGTGTCTCACATGCCGATGACGGTATTCACATGGGCCGCCCCCCTCTCTCTCTCTCTCTCCCCCTCCCTCTCCACACACACACACACACACACACACACACACACACACACACACACACACACACACACACACACACAACACACACACATACCAACTTTACTTTTCTCTCCCTCTCCCCGTTCTCTACAGTTGTCTTAACATTACTCACTGCTGGCTGGAAAGGCACAGTTAACAGTTTTATGAGCCGCCTTTCCAGCTAGAACTACTCAAAAAAGGCCAGCCCAGCCAGTTATAGTTTCTGTTCCCCCAAAAAAAGTGTTTTAAGATTTTTGCCATGCAAAACAATGATAACCAACTGCATAGTGTCGCGTGTATTTAAAATAATACTGCCACAGAAGGAAAACTCGCATGTGCCGTTCACTCTCTCAATGAACAGCACATGAAAATAATTTAACCATATCACGTATGACATCTTGGATAATCATACCTCATCGTACCAGGAAGGTATACCCAATTAAGTGGCCATGCAATGGAGTGAGATATACTCATTAGAGTGCATAGCCTACTCCTTTTGTCAATATTACCTAAGCTCATCCCGAATACAGCAGAGATAGCAACCAGACTACGTGACGACAATGCTGCCCACTTAGCCATATGTTCACTGTAGGGGCTATTGGGTCAGGTTTAATAAGCCTGTTTAATAAACAGTTATATACTTATATAGTGGGTTATATACATGTATAATCAACCTGACATTAGGGAGTGAGTGTAAGAGAGAAAGGCTGATTCATCACTCCATCAGAATGTCCCTTAATACTGAAGACCTGCACTATACTGGCCAAGCCCAACCGTTTGGCTGTTACCCACAGGAAAATGTGCACAACAATTGTCAGGAAACTCTCTCAGAAAACAAAGAAAGGCTTTCCCCAGTACACACTCACACTCACACACACACAGTGTGTGTTGCATTTATTGGAACGCTTCTTTCTCAACTGTACATTTCTTTAAGATTGTACACTGAACTAATGCTTTATTTCCCCACTGGATGGTAGAAAAACCATAGCAAATTGACCCTCCCCCTAACCTCAAATACTCTCAGAAGCGCTCCATTCAAGTCTTTGTGTCTTGCCTTTACTACTTTGCCGGAGGCACGCACGAATGCACGCGCATTCACAAAAACGAGAAAAACTGAACATGCTGGTTAAAAACTACTTTACTGGTGCAGGAACAAATACATACCAGCAGATGGCACTACTGACTCACAGTAATAGCATGTAGTAACTTTTGTAACATGTTATTCTGGTCATGTCAAAGAAGCCTTTTTTAAAGCCCAGTGTGTAGGGATCAAGAATATATGCTGACCATCTAAAAGTGTTTCAGAATTATCCTAGACTAAATTAAATTTGAGTTTGATGCATGTTTCTGCTTTCAGGTTTTAACTGCACATTAGCATCAAATACAATCTTTTCAGGGTCATGAAAACAGCCAGATCTTGAAAGATAGGGATTTACATTTGAAAAACAAACGTCAAACTAGGAACACTTCTATTTGAAGTACATTGAACACAAAATGTACATGTGTATCCAATGTGGATATTGGAGGAAGAAAAACAAATAACAGTGGAGGGGGGTCCTTGGCAGAGCTCTGGGGAGAGGAAGTAAATCTAAAGGGGGTTACAGAGAAAGGTCAGTTTCTCACAACACACACACACACACACACACAAACACAAACACACACACACACACACACACACACACACCGTGTCTGGAACACATCAAGATATCAAACCCCCCCCCCCCCCCCACCCCCACATTTTTGTGTTTCTCTGAGATTTAATCCGCCACCCTCCTTAAGGTTGGATGACACCATAAATGCACCAATCACCATAATCTTAACTTCATCTGAAATAGCTCACCGATTCACTGACAACTTAGCCCAAATATCCTGCCCTTAACACGTCACTGGGGGTCAGTGCACAAAGGGTTAAAGAGGCAGTGTTTTTGACGTTACCTGTAATCGTCTCAGCATCTCTGTAGTGGGCTGTGAACTCCGGGGGCGTGGCCTCAGCGACATACTGCTCTTCGTCGCTGGCAGCGCTGCGCCCTGGACTGGAGAGCCAAAGCCTGTGGTTGCAGAACCGCTCTGCGGGCGGGGGCGAGGAGTCGGACCAGGTGTGTGGAGGCGGAGCCGGCAGGTCCAGCTTGGCACCGATTGGTCACTGACCGACTGCAGGTCCAGCCATAAATTAAAGTCAGACCGGACGATGTTCTGACCTTGAGCGTCGGACTAGACGATGTGTCGATCGTGGATCCCGTAGGTCGACCACAATGGAGAGACGGGATTGGTACTTAAAGGAATGTTTCCTGTGATATCTCTCTTGGAACCAAAAGCTCTTCCAGAGATCACATGTCAGTCATCTGAAAGAAGAGAAAAGGAGAGGAGGAGGAGCCTCGTGAATGATCATTCGTTTTTTTTAACAGCAACAAGTGACACTTCCTACATGATTTGATAAACATGACGACGAGAAACTTTATTTGATCATTAGTATATTTTAAGACTGAAAAGGTGAATACTGTATTCATTACGTAACGATACACATAGAAAATTGTTCATTCTTTTTGGGCATGGTAGTGACTAATGAGAATGTATTACTTATTTTTATGCATCAAATATTTGGTTGGTCCTGGGCCAAAAGTACCTCCACCAATGGGTGAACTTTGGGAATCTGTGTCATACAGAATCCATACATTTTGATGACACAGCAAAACAAAAATCAAACATGTTCTTATTCATATTGTTTTAGCGTTTGATGACTTTTTCAGGCTTTGATGAACATGTATTTACATTTATGTCCAATATGGCCTTAAACCATTGCATCTATAGCAGCTGGTAAGTGGCACTGAAGAAAAAAAAAAAGTGCCACCATAGATTTCGTTTTACTACTCCATTTTACAACACCACTGACGACTGTCATCCAACAAACACAATGATTATAATGCTTGCACACACAAGCACAAAATGGGATAAGCGAGCAAATGATAATGAAAAATGATTCGATGGAGTCAATCGTGCTTACAAATTCCTTAGTTAATTAATATGCTTGCTAAATGTTTTTTTCCTGTAAGCTTGATCACTATTGTATGCTACTATCTATCCATTGTGTTTATCAGAAGCCAAGTGCAGGCAGGGTCAAGGAAGGGCTTCCTGTGTGTGTGTGTGTGTGTGTGTGTGTGTGTGTGTGTGTGTGTGTGTGTGTGTGTGGAGGGAGGGGGGGGGGCAAAACCAGGGGTGTATAAACAGTCCAGGCTAATGGAATATTTATTGGTATGAGTGAGTTACTCTGTGTGCATACGTGCGTGTCAATGTATACAGTAGCAAACTAAACCAGGAGTGTTATTAAAACCAGTGTTTTCCAAGACCGTCTCTCTTGTCTAAAGGAGATACCATGATATCACACTGAAAAGCATGTCTTAAACAGTTGGCTATGGGCTACAGGTGTTTTCAGAACCACAAAAATGAGCAACGACAGACTCCTAATTTGCATATTTCTCAGCATTTCCTCTGACACCAAGAACTATCTAGCCCAATATCAGACTTTCGCAGGTTTCATGAAGTTCAAGTTAATGTTTGTTTTCATAAAAAGTTCATATTGTGGAGTTATATCAGAACTTTATCTCAAATAGTGTTTCACTTTTCACACGAGGAGCTGAACTTTGAACACAAATAATGGGTATTGTACCTTAACTATACCCTAGTCACGTTTTCAAGTTTGTCAAGGTGTAAAGTCTAAGACTATAACTCGAAGGTCGAGTTCATTAGTCCACCTGGGAAAAATGGTATACATCCATGCAAGTAATTGTTAACAACAATTTATAGCTGGGTTTAACATGCATACAACACAATTTCTTGCTAAATGTGGTTTTCACTAAAGTGACTTCACCAACACGACATACCAACAAGTTGTAGCTGAATATGGATATGGACAGAATAGAAGACAACATGGAACGCCACCCTGAGCCCTATGCTAAGCTACCATTAGGGAATATCACATCAATTGTATTGGTCTCTTTATTGGATTGCCATAGGAATTGATTGGATACCAAATGGATGAAGGTCAGACCAAATGTATTCATCTACTTCCATGTCGTTAATTGATCCAATGAATGTCAATACCCCGTTCATTTCAAGCACAGATTCGATCAATATCGGTTAATGGGCACTCAGCAGAAACATGGACTAAGTGGGCTAGATAAGAGGACACTACAGATGCAAATCACTTATTGGCACTCAGTTGTTACTTTAGTTTCGGATTCAGAGTGGATTCCTCATTTTGAATGGCCAAAATATATAAATATTTGAAGTTATTTAATCACAGTTTGAAAACGTATTGATTAATTGATTGCTTATTTACCTACTGTAGCATTTTTGCTGCTGGGCACACAAGTTTATCTCAAACTGTTAAACAAATAGGGGGGGGGGGGTCAAGAACAAGATGAATACAGTTTCAGAGTAAAAGAAAGGTGGATGATGATGATGATGATGATGATGATGATGATGATGATGATGATGATGATGATGATGATGATGATGATGATGATGATATAGAGACTGGTCACAAGATCAGAGAGGTCAGGGAGATGAGGCAGCCTCGATGGGTAAAAAGCCTTCCCGTGCTCTCAAGGGATGGAGCGCACTTTAAACTATGGATTAACAAAACCGGTATCAAATATCGATTGTAGCCTATACTGATATTAAGTTAGTTGAGTCCAATCAAAACACACACACACACACACACACACACACACACACACACACACACACACACACACACACCATCCTGGAGACTACGAGTCTGCTGGCACCAAGTGAAGAAGTTTACATCGCTCACCAGCCTTAGGGGGTCACTCTATCCAAAAAGCCGTGAGTCAATACCACAATGCAGACCACGGTGGGGGAAACCACCACAGACGGAGCAGAATATCATGGACCACGTTTTGTCCTCATGGGATGGCAGAAGACTTGTGTGTCCCACACCTCACCTCACCCTACAGCCGCATGCAACAAATTGACAGCCTAAGTTGTCCGGTCAGAGAGCCGAGGCCATGCTTTATTGCCCCCCCTGTTGCAGAGCTGCGCAGCTCCTTTCATCAACACTGTACCGGCCAGACAATGGCAAGAGATTCAATGGGAGCTTGGCCTCCCCATGGCTTGAACAATGTGAAATGAAAAATCACATTGTTCCTTTGTTTGTTTGTTGTTGGTGTCCAGCTTGGCCGACATGATTGTTGAGATGAGATGGGTACAAACCTGCACCCTCCATCTTTCAAGAGATATACGTATGTTATAAGAAAAACCAGATGGGGAAACATGGGGGCAGTGGATTTGGTCAAGAAACAGGTGAGATAGCAGTAGGCTTATTTTTTTTGTCCTTTACATAATGTGCAAAATCATTATTTTGAATTATAGTTAGGAAACTAACCTAACTATAGCAGGGCGTGTGTGTGTGTGTGTGTGTGTGTGTGTGTGTCTCTCTCTCTCTTTTTTCCACTGCCAAGAATTAGTCATGTGAACGGTTTTCCAAAATCAGTGAGAGCAGCTTTTCAATAACCGGTTGACTGTTAAACCTCACAGACACAAAGAAAATCACATCACATGCAACCACAGGCTACTGTGTGGCCATGCCACACACACACACACACGCACACGCACACGCACACACACACATACACACAAAACAAAACAAAAACACCAGCTTATACTGAAATAACACTACAACTAGTTTGGACAACTAGTCATCATCTCCTCCAGAGAAAAAGGGGAAGTTTGACTCAACGAGGCTGCGTTTCAAAACCTCACATGTGACCGTTGAAATAAAGAGGAAAGTCCAAAATAAAAGCGTTTATACACTCAACAAAAGTAGTCCTCGTTTCCAGCCAGCCCTGGGTTAATGTGTGCACACACACACACACACACACGCACGCACGCACGCACGCACGCACGCACACACACACACACACACACACACACGCGTAGATGTATGTAAAAGGGGGGGGGGCACCTTACCAAGTCTCTCAATGTGTGTGTGCAGAAATAGTCCTTTTTAAAAACGAACTGCTGTGTGAATGAAGTCCAGGAGAGATGCAGCCGGGTCCGAGATTACCCTGGTCCTGGTCCTGGTCCGCAAAGTAGTTCAAAGTATTCAAGTGAGGAGTTTTACATTATTCGTGAAAACAAAAAAATAAAATAAAAATAAGAAACTAACGTGTACATCAAGACACAATGATGAGGTATAAGAAAGACACCCCCCACCCCAACAACACACCTTGTAAAAACCCGTTGCTTCATTTGTAGGCTGGCCTGGTGCCGGAGGAACAAAGTGCACGCATGCCGAAACTACAGACCGCGTACTTCCGTTTTGGGCGGATTTTCAAAATAAGATATTCGCCAGTGAGCTTCGAAGGTGTTTTTGAAGGACGCAAAAGCAAGCTACACTTTCACACGCAACACGCATGCATCATCCTGTCGGAAATCCGACAGGATGATTATTGAAAAAAAATAAATAAATAAATTAAAAAAATATATATATCATCCACCATTTTCTACTGTACTATACACTGATATCTCTGTTCTACCATGTCTCTTATTTCTAAGACTATCTTTTCCTTATGTTATCATTTATTTTCACCGTATTGTTGTATTCTCATTGTATTGTTATATTTTCATTGCATTGTTGTATTTTGTTGTAATTTTCATTGTGTTGTTAAAGCACCTTGTATTGCAAATTTTATACGAAAGGCGCTAGGGGATAAAGGGGATAAAGTTTGATTTGATTTTTTTATTTTATGAAGTACAATACATGAGTGCAGTGGAGGTCTCTTATTGTATTTCTCTTGGGCGGGGGTTCACACACACACACACACACACACACACACACACACTTTTTCCTGACCTGACGCTTTCTACAATGCTTTTGTTTGTTGGCGAAAGCAGCAACCGGATGTGTTTTTTCTTAACAACAGTAGTAACTAAACCTCGCTCCTAGGTCGGATAGTGGACGGCTATGGGCGTGGACACATGGTTCAACAGTGAGTTTGTACTCACAGTCATTTGTCTTCCCCCACCTCAGCAAAAAATGTTTCAGGCCCAACGTGTCGTCAAGAGGACAACTAGTACTAGTACTAACTACTACTCGTAGTACTGACTACTACTGCTAGTTTCCGTATTAATAATGTTATCACGCCGGTGTACCGTTTTTTTCCTAGTTGTAGTGGCGGATGCACGGCACGAGGGGGCGGTAATGCAGCATGCAACTCATAACAAGGATAGGCCTACAGGTGCACCCTTTCATGTCACTGCTGGGTGGTCCCTGTTTAAACAGGTACAGTATATGTGTGTGTATATATATGTGTACACAGTGTGTCACAATCACCATGCCACATTTCACTGAAAAATATCAATCAGAAATATGTGGCAATATGTGTGACTTTATTGGACACAAGGAGGAGTGTGAATGAGTTGTGTTCGTGGTGTTCAGGTTGCAGCAGCATCGGGTGGTGGTCCTGGTTCTCTGTGGAGGTCACAGAGGTTGCTGTTGTTCTGGTGATGGTATCACTAAGCTGGCTGTTGAGCACCGCCGCATGTTGTTTTAATGCAAGCACCACCAAAGTAACGTCATTCGCATTGTCCAAGCTCACTTCCTTCCAAGCAATTGGTAGGAATGTGAATAACTTCCTTGGGGGAGGGGGGGTCTCCTTGGGTGGCATTGCTATAGGTTTTTAGATGTCATACTATATCCTTTGTGAAATAGTACAAAAATAATGTCTATCTATCTATCTATCTATCTATCTATCTATCTGTCTATCTGTCTATCTGTCTATCTATCTATCTATCTATCTATCTATCTATCTATCTATCTATCTATCTATCTATCTATCTGTCTGTCTGTCTGTCTGTCTGTCTGTCTGTCTGTCTGTCTGTCTGTCTATCTGTCTGTCTGTCTGTCTGTCTGTCTGTCTGTCTCATTCAGCCAATCCTGGACCGCTGCTTTTTGCATCTTGTCTTGTAGCTTAGCAACGCTGGGACAACACCAAGGTGACTACACTAGGGGTAGTGTATTGCGGGTGAATTGCAAATAACAACTATCCACTCACAATGTTCATCTCGCGTAAAGCGTCTTCATCTCAAATTAAAGTGTACAATCAAAATGAATGCATAGAGAGCAATAATGTGTATACACGGAACCTACCATCTCTATTAAACTATCCCGCCCCCCCCCCCCCCAGCAGCTGGAGTGGAGCGGTCCGACTCCGAGGCAACTTCCTGTAAAACAAACAAAAGAAGTTGGAAAACCTAGTAGGCAATGACAACAGAAGAAAGACACAAACTGTACATTAAGTTATTGTAAGTTTAGCAATGGTCATATACTTATTT
The DNA here is from genome assembly GCA_030340625.1 of Merluccius polli. Classification (NCBI taxonomy): domain Eukaryota; kingdom Metazoa; phylum Chordata; class Actinopteri; order Gadiformes; family Merlucciidae; genus Merluccius; species Merluccius polli. The sequence goes on from JAOPHQ010004060.1 coordinate 10,976, forward strand.
TCCCTTCCGACACTATCGCTGCGTAAGGTTTCCTTGGGTGGTGGCAGCCGTTTACTTTGTGTGTGTTAGCGAACGGGTCGTATCGCTCGCGCATGTCTGCTCGAGCGCACTGCTGTAATATTAATCAATATTATTTTATCATATTAATCTTCCTGTCAATATTTGACAAAGCTTCAATTCAACCAAATATCAAACTATCCTAATATGACGCATAGCTTACTCCCATATTATTCATGTTTGAATGTTACCAGTGCTTCTAGTTTTTTTCTTTCTTTCTATGACTCTTCTCTGGATGGTCAACCATTACAGAGCTAAAAATGTAGTTTTTTAGCCTAAATGTGCTTTATATTTTGTAAATCTGAATCTGGCAACACTGTGTTTTTCCTTGACATTTTGTGTCAAGATGTGTGCACTGTGCAGGTAGTTGATGATGTTATCCTCCTGTGCCCATACCAGATGGAGAACTTCATCCTGTATGAAGAGCTGGGGGCAGGCAGCAGGTCTGTGGTCTACAAAGGCAGAAGGAAGGGAAGCTTAGGCTATGTGGCCATCATCTGTGCAGAGAAGAGCAAGAGGCCAGAAATCACCAACCACGTAAGTCTGTGGTTTAAATGTGCCATCGTGTAACCCCACACACAATGTTTTTACCAACATGCTTTCGATGTTTTGTTTTTTTTGTGCAATTATTAGTTGTGCAAAAGTATTATGAATTGGCAGTATCAATGAAACCCTGGTTTCCAAAGGATTTCACATGAGAGTAAACTATAACTTACTTTATAGTGTATGGTGTAGAACAAGACGTTATAAGAACATATGCATTGACATTAAAAGATAGTCTGTATTAGCTGTATTGCTTTAAACAAAAAAATAAACATTTCTTTAATGACATGTTCAAAATGGATCTAAATGTTTTTATATCTTTGTCCATAATCAGGTACGCCTTTGTAATGATCTGGACCATCAGAACATTGTGTCCTTCTGCGAGTGGTATGAAACCAGTAATCATCTGTGGTTGGTCATGGAGCTCTGTACAGGTCAGTGGCTATGGCTTGGATAAGTCCTGGTTGCAGGCTACACTGCATCATCACATCTCACTAATCACTTTGCATTGAATGTCTTTTTAGTTGTGAGATGCATTTTATTTCCCCTCCAACTTTTGGAGAACTTTTAATTTTGAAATGTAAGGGTTACATCCTTACTTCTTCAGTACACCATAATCAACCAGAGCTTCATTCTTCCGTTATGATGCTTGTGGTCTTGGATTATATACAGGACTTATTATTATTTTTACTTTTTGATATTAAATATTACTTTTACAATTATTTTGGAAAAAAGTGCTTCAAATTGAAGCTAAGAAATGACATGGCAATAAGTACATATGCCATTATGAGTCTAAACCAATGCATTTACAATGCTGCTAATATATTAGCTTTTATTTTATGTAATTTGTTTACTTTACTGTTTTTTTTCTTTTATGAGGTGGCTCCCTTGAGTCTGTGATTGGCCTCGATGGCTGCCTGTCAGAAGACATGGTGAGGTCATTTGGATGGGACATAGTCAAAGGGCTTAAGCATCTCCACCAATCAGGAATCATTTACTCTGACCTCACCCCTGCCAAGGTATGGGTTTGTATGTTTGTTTGTTTGTTTGTTTCTGTAACTCGGCGTTAAATGTTTATAAAGGAAGGGAATATATGCATTGTATTCTATTCTATTCTATTCTATTGACACTGTATTCAAATTACTTTATATTTGCCTATGCAGAATACAGTGAGCCGGTCAATTTCCTAAACAGCATAGACATAGTCAGTCAGCCTAGAGCCAATATATACGAATCGAATACAAATCTGTGGTTATGGACTGTGCATTAGCTCATCTTGAAAAGAAAATCTAATGTGTAGCAACAATACATTACAGTGCTCTTGATTTGATCATATATTACAACATTTGTCATTGAGATTTCTGTGCAATTTAATTTAATTTTTATTTTGTTATTTTTTATCAAAGTAATATTTCCTTTCAGTACAACATAGTGGAAATTGACTGCCACTTTCCCGGCAGCTATGCATATATGTAACATAGACAAACCACACATGAATTGTAAGTTATTATGTCATGTCTGTGACTGCTCCTCAGGTCTTGCTCGACGGGGAGGGCATGCTGAAGCTGAGTAACTTCTGTCTGTCCAGGACAGAGGGCGAGTCCCTGGAGGAGTTCTTCACAATGTTGTCCCTCTCAGACCAGGAGGGAGACATGGAGGTCTCTGAGAGCAGCCCCAGGAAGAGGATACAAGGTCCCGCCAACCTCTATGGGATTTGCAATGATGTCATGTAATGCTAATTGCTAATTGTCAGCTTGTTAGATGGAGATAAAAGATGCAAAGAAATACAAAGGTCAGACTGCTAAGAGAAGCAACCTTTTAGTTTGAGTTAAAAAATGGTTTCAAATGCTAAAACATGCTAAAAAGTGTGTGTATGTGCATGCTCATGTATACAGGCTCTCCAGTTTACAGTGCCCCAGAGGTCTTGCAGGGAGCAAATACCAGTATCAGCTCTGATCTGTGGGCATTGGGTTGTATGCTCTACCACATGTACTCCGGTAATATACACACATAATACACATGCATACACACACACTCAACAAAAATAATATATATAATACATAAATAACAAATGCTATGCAAGATTTTGAACTTGAGGGACATATTGTACATTGTCATTTTCACACTTTGACATGATTTTTCAGGTGCTAAAAAACAGCAATAAAAGACATACAACAATAAAATACAAAACAGATATGTAAAACCGATTGCTATAGCTAGCTTGAACTAACTAGTAGTTAGTACTGTTACTCTATGCGTAAGGCTATACTACTGTGTGTGCTAAGCTCTGCTATGCCACACTAAGCCAAAGCCTTTCCATCCTACAGGAAAACCTCCATTCTATTCTGACAATTACAATGAATTGGTGAAAATGATTACACACCAAGAGCCACCACCTCTCCAACAAAAAGGTACACACACACACACACACACACATGTTAAAATAACATGCAGTGCCAAAATACCTCAACAAATGTGTATTAAAAGAGTTTTATGTCTTTGTGTCTTTTTCTGGTTGAAGTTTCTGAATCCAGTCCCAGTGTTGAGTTCCAGAACCTTCTGAAAGGCCTACTTAACAAGAACCCCAAGAAGAGGTAAGTTCCCTGAAAAGATGTGCTTTTAATAATCCCCTTTTTTTTTTTTTTTATTGATGTATTTTTATTTATTCTTTATTTTTTTATTTCCATTGACTGATTAACTGCCTTTGTGTCTTCAGGATGAATTGGCCGGAGCTGCTGGACCACCCTTTTTGGGTCCAAGTGAAGGAGGAAGATGAGGATGAAGAGGAGGGGTGGTCTGAGGAAGAGGACAGGGAGGAGGGAGAAGGAGATGGTCTTGACAGAGACGGCTCCACCAGTTCAGGGTGTGTTCTTGTATTGTATTCCTGCCTTTATTAGCTAAGGAAGTCACTTAAAAAGTTCTGCATGTTCAGCATTGGCCATTACTCTGCAATCCAGCCCATTACTTTTAGGGTTTGGGGGGCTGTAGCGTGGTACTAACCCACTACATCACTTTAATCTAAAATAGGTTGTTTTAGGGTTTGGTTTTCCTTTAAACCAGAAGTTGTTTTTTAAGAATATGAATAAGCATTAACATTCAATATATTTTTCTTTATTAGAGACATCCAATATCACTGTTTTGAATGCACAGGAAATCAAGTCACTTTTCTTGAATATCTGTCTGATGTGTATTTCAATCGTTGTCCTGGCCATATTCCTCAATTCAAATTGATATAAGAAATTGGGGCTTTTGAGCTGAACTTTTGTGGGACTTTCTATTGGCTTCCTGTCGCTTGACTTTAAAGCACTGTAGGACACGGTGTCATGAAGGAGGAACGGCTGATTAATTTAGATTCAGTGTGGACAGAGAGCGTCCGATGTTACGCATGTTGTTATCCCTCATGATGAAGTCAGAGCTGAGGAATGCTTGCACCATTGTTGTCACGCACACCCACCCCACCCACCTACCCCCGCACCACACACACACACACGCACGCACACACACACACACACACACACACACACACACACACACACACACACACACACACGCACATGTGTACACCCACACACACACCCACACACACACACACACACACACACACACACACACACACACACACACACACACACACACACACTCATAAAATTGTCTGATGGCTTGATAAAAAAACATGTCCCTGCAGTTAAACTATCATTTGATGTTTGTACACATAAAACATGCTTTCCATATAAAACATGTTTGCAGTGGCTGCTCCGGTACACTTTATAGGAAGCCAAACAAGCTGCAGCCACACACAGTTGTGATACATTAAAGTTTAATGTGCAGCTTGATTAAACCATAAAACATCATCCCTTTAATGATTAAAGGGATGATGTTATATGGTTTAATTTAAGTCGAGTGGTATACGACAGTATGACTAGCTTCCAATTGTAAACACTTTGGTGGGCACTGATATAAAGAATCGGCTTGAAATACAACGTACTTGTACCATCTGTACAAGTCAAAGTGTGTGGTGTGTGTGTTAGACCGCAGGCAGGCTTGTCTATTACAGCTGCCCGTCATGAAAGACAAAACACGGACAAAGCCCTGGTTGACTTTCCCCAAATTCAAAAGCAATGTTAAATGCCTTGTGCATGATAGTCACTACAAGGGAGAAGGATAACATAGTACCGTTCGCCCCTGGGCAGCCCACAGGAGTGAACAAGATGGGGTTTTTCATGTTTGTCATCAGCGAGTCAATTAATCATCCATTTGTGAAATCAAAACAAAAGCTTCTCCGACAGAAAGCTGACCAGTGTTAGCGATGGCCGGTTGACCGAGAGACCTGCAGGCCATGGAGGCTCCAACAAGTTCCCCCCAACAGCGCACGGCCTTACGAGAACCAGACGCGGGGACCATCGCATGTCCTATGAACCCGCCAGCAACGACCAAGGCCTGGGTCAGGACCCCCTGAGATGGAGGGGCGGAGACAGTGGTCAGGCGTCCCACCCCCTGCACCCCAGCAAGTCCTTCTCGCTGGGTAATGTAGTCTCTCAATATAAAACCGGGTTGTATAGGGCCCGGCATTATGTCGATATTATATCGACATTGTGATATGAGACTAGATATCGTCTTACATTTTGAATGATAGCAGTATAGACTTTACCATGTGGTTATTTTATATAGACTATTGATTTATTGTATTACCAGAAAACACGATTATAGATTGAATTTAAATGAGCTATATTGGGATAGAAGATTTTGGCCATGTCACCCAGCCCTGAAAACTTCAATGAATTCTTCTGATTTGATTATGCTGATGAGATTCAATCCATTCAATCCATCATTGCAGATAATTGTACATTGCATACACAAATATGAAGTTCCAGTCAAAGACATTTCATTTTTAAATTATTATAATCATTTTTGTGGATTATATTGATTATCTAACATTCCAAATCAATTTGCACTACAGGGTTCATAAGCCTCTGTAATTTAAACCATGGAAGGCATGCTAAATTAAACGCTTGTAAAGTGTGTGTGTGTGTGTGTGTGTGTGTGTGTGTGTGTGTGTGTGTGTGTGTGTGTGTGTGTGTGTGTGTGTGTGTGTGTGTGTGTGTGAGAGACACGCACACACACACAAACGCACATATGTATGCACAAATTAACACAGGTTAAGCATGCTCCTGACTTATAATATGCTAATCACGCCAGCTGAGAGATCGTTTGCACAGAGGCATGCTGTGCAAAGTAAACATAACTTGCATGCGATTGAACTACATATTTATCACTTTTCACATATTACTTTTTTTTATCTAAGCCATTCAATGCTATTTTGTTAATTTTTCTTTCACTCTTTTACATTCATCAGGTTAACAATACCTGCTCAATGGCTTAAACACAAATAACAATCCATGTGTTATCCAATTCACAGGCTCCTTGATATCAAACATTTTACTTTGCCCTTTTTTACCAGTGTGTTCCTACAGATTTTACACACACACACACACACACACACACACACACAAACACTGCCCTTTGTTTAGACCAGGAAATGGAAATGCATTGATATGCTTTGTATTTTTTCATTCCCTTCTTCAGATAATGTTTCAGACCTGAAACCTAAGAGTGCAGATTGCGATAACGCTGAGGCAACGTTCCTGCTGAGGTACATGAAATAACCTGCTTTCAGACATTATCACAGAGCTAGCTGGAGGCACATTCAGTCATATCCTATGAGGTAAATCAATTGATCGATTGATCTAAATCTATCTAGATCTTAAAAAGCCTACAGGTACATTTCAAGAGCATCTAAGAATATTTTTATCTTTAGAATCACACACATTCCAAACAATGTGTTTACATACACAGAAATGTAAAGTATATGGGTACGTACATAACATTGTAAGTTAAACATGTTTAATACATTTCATTTCACAACACATGATTTTAATGTGTACATTGTGCTAGGATGCTAAATTTTGCTTGTGGCTCTATAAAGGGTAATAACTAAAGTTACATTTTATCTAAAGGTTAAAAGCATGCTTGGCGGATGCTTTGTCAAACGTGTTAGGAATGCATGAATGCAAAAGTTCTGTAAAACATGCTAATAACATCCTATGAAAATATCTGAACATGAACGTATCAGAATTCTATAGATGTGGGAATATGTGATGTAAGAAACTGTTGAAAAGCAGCCTTTGTTAGAGTCTGGTATTGCAATTGCTCTGTATGATCGGCTGAAATTATGGCAAACTATGGCATGTGACAATACAAATCAGGTTTGCTATGGAGTACTTTTTTTTTTTAGATTGTATGCCACATTTAGATTAGTGAATGGTATTCCAACTGTAGATGGCAGCAGAGAGTCACACAAGTGGTCTACAGACAGTGTAGTTACTATTGAACCCCAGACCCGTGGTGCCACTGTGGATATACTTAAGGTTAAGTAAGTATACTTAAGGTTACTTAAGGTTAAGTAATCCCCCCCCCCCCCCACCCTCAGCTCCCGCGCCACCCCGAGGAGAAGCTGCAGTATACCTGACCCCTCCACCCAGCTTCCTGCACCCCAGGTTACACACACTCAACCGTATACGATTTCTGAGTCCCCACAAGTTTACCCACCACCAGTCAGTATTGGAAGACTCTGATAATAAAGTCATGGTACATGATAAATGTGTAAATGTCTCTCCGAGGGTTAGGGTTATTGATTTTGTTGTTTACACTGTTGTAAAACCTCCAATTTATCCCAAAATAATGATTTTGTGCAAATGAATAAAAAGTACCAATGTGTCTGGAGGAAATGATTGACGTATCAGTATGAGTGGAATAAAGACAAATAAAACAACATGCCCCTCCCTCCACACATACGCAAGAATTTCCAAATTCATATACTCATAATAAATTCTAATATTTGAAATTGATGCAGATGAATTACCACCACGGTGCATTTTAAAGTTAGGATATGAGGTAACCTACATACAGCAATAGGCAAGGAATACCACAGGATTTAGGGGTGATATTTAAGACAGAATAACATTATTTCCAAGGTAATTTCAAGATGATTCGTTATACATTACATACTTTTTTACAGAGATTTACATACCAATTTCTGATGTACATCAATACGATTGATTGATTGATTGATTGATTGAAATGACTGTCGGGCAAACAATTCCACTGTTTCCTGCAGTTTGTCTTGCCATGCGGCTCTATGCTGGAGTACCTGGTAAACCCCTTCTCCTCTGTCTTAAGCTGTCCTCTATTATGTGGCAGAAACCATGGTAATTACCGTGGGAACCGTGCAATTCACTGTGACATTAACCATCTTTTATCCATTCTCACCGTGCCTCCACAAGGCTAATGAGAGCAACCCCAGTAGTGACACTGCAACCTGTGTGCGAGCTCTGCTGTACACCGACACCGACCTGACTGTCACTGCAGTGATCGACAACCCCAAAGTACACGCATGCATGCTCACTCACTCACACACACACACACACACACATTATTAAAATAAATGATAAAATAATAAAATATAATAAATTAATAAAAATGATTAAATCATTTTGCGGTGATGTTTTGCTTGACTAGATTCTACGCAGCCCTGCCGTCCGGTTTGACCCGAAGACTCTGTGTGTGCCGGCGTATTCAGGTACACTTTGATATCCATCATGTTAACATTCATGTTGTGAATGCAAGTTGCTGCTTACTTTCAATAATGGGATGTTTTTACAGTGGATTTAAGAACCATGGCATATAATTTATAGTATAAACGGTGGATTGTAGTAACATTGTAAAACAATCACACATTACATCACATTATTACACATTACAATATACATTGTAATAATAATAATAATAATAATAATAATAATAATAATAATGGATTCAATCTATATAATGCATTTCTTGAACCCAATGCGCTGGAAAAAAACAAGTGGTAAAAGCAACAATAACATCAAATAACCATAGGTCCTTATAGGCCAATTTAAAAAGCTGTGTTTTGAGGAGGGCTTTCAAAGTTTTGTTGAGTGTATATAAAAGAACAGTCCCTAGGAAGTGAATACACTTTTACTGCCTATTAAAGTAGTGATGGTATAAACATGATAATAAACTTGATTCTTTATTGTAGATAATAATGTTTATATATCCCCTCACATACGCACACACACACACACACACACACACACACACAGTTGACAAGCTTCGGTCCCTGAGCGACGAGGAGTGGAGCGCCTTCCTCTTGCAGCTCTGCTCCTCCCTGGAGGGAAAGACTGTGCCTCCTCCTGCCTCCTCTTCCTCTGGTGCTCCTCCTCCTCCTCCTTCTCCTCCTCCTCCTCCTCCTCTTCCTCCTCCTCATCCCTCTACGGCCGCCCGCTCCAGACTCAACCTGCTGGGCTACCTGTGCTGCGTGGCGGTCGCCCAGAGAGACGTAGCCACCAGGCTCATCAACTCCCCCCTGGTAGGAGTTCAACACACGCACGCACACACACACACACACACGCACACATGCACACATGCACACACGCACATGTACACGCACACACACCCATGCATGCACTGCACGCACACAGAAAATAAAGTACAATACAGAATAGTGTAAGAAAGGTATACAAGAAATTTGGAAGTTGAACTCTGAAAAGCTGATGAAAATTATACCATTCTTTTAATTATTATTATTATATTTTTTTAATTGGACACATATTTATATATACTATTTTGGTAATTAATAATCACTATACTTGGCTTCAGCTTTGAACGCTCAAAACGGGCAAGAATCCATCCTCTCCCCAACAACAGACTTTGTCAGAAGATGATTTAGCTCTTCCCTGAGACTCTACGACCCTTTCTTCCTTCCTTCCTTCCTTACATCCATCCCGACTGATGCAACTCTGTGGCCATAGTGCTACTTTGTCCACACAGTGAACTCAGAGTGTTGTCTGTGTTTTCCTCCTCTTCTCTCTGATTGGCTCACTGCAGCTGCCCGTGTTGACACATCAGCTGCGCCAGGCCCCTAACTGGGATGTGTGAGTATCCACACTGCCAACCTAACCTCCAACAGGGTCGCGCAGTAGGGCTTGTACATTGCGACATCACATCACATCTCCATTTTGGAAGCATAAGAGCTTTGGAATGATAGTGAGTATGTTAGTAGTAATGTTTTTTTTGTGTCATTGTTTAGTAATTCATTCATTTGTGAAAATTAATTTTAGTTATATGAAACTGCAACAGTGTTTCTCATGCGAGACTAATGCAAAACAAAGTTTGCATTAACCTTAGGTTATGGTATATTTATATTGATATAGGATTTTACGGTACAAAAACTCTACTGAGTATCGCCAACAAACATCCCATGATGCATTCTGATGTACAAGCCCTATACATTGATTTGATATAACTCAACCTCCTGTGCTACCTGTACCTGTGCTGCTTTGGGATTGTATACAACATAATATGGGCGATCCATATGGCAACGGCTGTATTGATTGTATATTAAATATTTTGTTATTAAATATATATGTATACGGTTTCATTCTGACATTGTTTTTTTATTTTGTATGTAGAACATAGAAGGCTCAAGGCTAAAGGTGATCTAGTTAAACAGACAATGTTATGTTGGACTATTTATGTACCATGTCCTCCACTGCAAGTGTTCAGCATGCTAATGAGAAGTAAGCCATAAATATGAATCTAAATATGTAAGACTTGCCTGGGTTTTTCTCTGTTTGGGCTGTCTGGCAGATGGCCATGCTCGCTAACAAACAGTGAACACATTGTGCTTTGAGTCAGAGCACAATGTATTCAAAAGCATTTGACACACATTGTATGACTTGTAGTCTCACAATTCAGACTTTAGATTAACATCCAAAGTCTAATGGCAGACAAGCTCAAATCTGAGCTGGGGGGCGGTGTATTTTTTTTCACTTCAAATGTATTTCCACCAACGACAGGGTGGGGATCTGTAGATGCACATGGAATGGGTCTCTACTGGAAACAACCTGACCGGTGGAACCACAACAAACGTGATATGGCCGACAATTAATCTTGGATCCAGAAGAAGACTGATAGCTAAAACGATAGCATCGTCTTCCCATTGCCGGTATCCCTCCTTGGCCCACAGTGAACGCAAACTCGGCCAGCTCTGGTAAACTAAACCTTTCCCGTAGCCGGTGGGAAGACGAGCTAAAACGTCCTATCCGGACACCAACGTCCTTTGACAAAGTGTCTGTAAAGGTCTAAAATCTTCTGAGTTTATCTTCGGAAGAATATGTCCGCAACAAAACAGGAAACACTGCGTAACTCCGCCCCCTCGCACTTTCTGGTTTCCGGCCCAGGCGCTGTGCAGTCTCTCCTCCCAGAAGTTCGGCGATGACATTGTGGAACTTCTGGATCCGAGATTACATGACTTGTCAACAGCAAGAGATACCACCTGAGATACTATTAAACTGGGCAGCCTCAAAGAGAATGTCACGTCTTGTACTGCCTTGTGCAACATGAGACATGTGTTAACATACGTGTGTTCCTTTCAAAGGAGAAGCAAGGTGCTCCGAGTCATCGGCCTGTTGGCGCAGCATTGCACCATGCTCTTTGAGGACACGCCTGTCTCTGAGGTTGGTATCACACACACACACCACACACACACACACGCACGCATGCACACGCGCACCCAAACAAACACACACATACACACACACATACACACACTAAAAGGACATTTATTTTAACAGAACTTTCAACATTGTGAATATAGTAATCGCTTTAATTTGAATCAATTTTAAAAACCACATCCTAATTTACTTTTGACTTTGTGTGCCAAATGAAAATTCAGCCCTGGTTGATTCTGTTACTGAGCTTCACCAACAGAGGGCAGTACATATCTGCCATACTACCTGCTCTCCTAGCTTGCAAATAGAAGTTCAGCACCTTGAGTATAACAGCATATATATATATATATGTATATATATATATCACGAACCGAATCGCGAACCGAAATCTTCCGGTAGCACCCCCCCCCCCCCCCCCCCCGCTCAACAATCGGGCAACTAAAGGCTCCGGTAGCACCCCCGATCAACAAAAAGCTTCGATAGCACCCCCCCCGCACGCTCAACAATCGCGCAGACCCACTTTTTAAGGTAATATAAGCCATTATTTAAGTAGAAAACACATATTACGGACACCTTCGACATCATTCAAAGGAGCCACTTTAATCTAGATTAACCTAGATTAATTTCAAGATTACCATTAGATTAATCTAGATTAAATATTTTAATCTATGCCCATCTCTAATATATATCTATATCTATATCTATATATATCTATATATATCTATATCTATATATATATATATATATATATATATATATATATATATATATATATATATATATATAATACAATAGACATTATCAGACCTGTCAATAAAATGCAGTGCCAAGTGATGTACACACACACTCGCGCAGCTTAACTTATGCTGGAAAAGACATTGCATAACCATCTCCTTTAGGGCCGCAGTAGAACAACTTTCATCACTTCATCATTAAACCTTTCTAAAACATAATTTCTGGCTTCCATACTAGTGATGAACACTAGACAACATGGACAACATATTCAATATAATGTGTTGTCTTCAGTTGTTATATATTAACATTAGCGTCACAGTTCATACTTTTGTTGCCTTAATTAAATTCCATAAGATATGGCCAACATCATAAAATGAGGTATGGACTTTATTATATCGTACGTTAAATTAAGCCATACTTCAATGTCATAAACCGATTTGTTTATGGCCTCATATGAATTAATGACCAGACGCATGACGTATATTGATATAGTACTGTATTGTACTGTAACTGTATTAGTACATGCTGTATTTATCATAACATGGTTCTGAAGACGGAATCAATATGACCAGCATTGCATTGACAAACATAAACACACACTCACACACACACACACACACGGACAGATATATTGTGTACATGAGCCATGCTGTGGTAATTCAGAATGAAAGAAATATCATGTTTGTACAGAGGTGAAGATTCACTCTCTGTCCTGCCTTTGATCCTTTCTTCCCTGAATAAGGCTACTGCCCCCCCCCCCCCCCCTCTCTCTCTCTCTCTCTCTGTCTCTGTCTCTGTCTCTCTCTCGCTGTCTTGCTGTTGTTTGTGCTTCTCTCTTGCTCTTTCTCCCTATCTCCTATATCCTATTCCACACATTTCAACTACAGCTTGCCCTGAACCCACACCTGTTTTACCCCTCTTGTTTTTTTATGTGTATCTTTTTTATTTTATTTTGCTCTACCAGTCTTCCTACACTTGTCTTCACCAGTGTCCTGCCGCAGAGTCGTCACAGCGATTTACAAAATGGCGACCGCGGCGTAGCTGTGTTTTTTTTGTATTTCCTCTGGTGCACCCGTTGTTTAAGACAAATGGCGGAACGTTTTTCCTGCCACAAACCCGACCTGCACCCCATTGCTAGCTCAGTGTGACAAATTTTAAGGACGACGACTAGTGTGTGTGTGCGTGTGTGTGTGTGTGTGTGTCCAGGCAAAGGCTCAGCAGGGGTTCAATTGGATGGATATGTGTTTTCAGTGTGCGCACAAATGTTTGCACTACTTCTGCGTCTTTTGTCACTGTGCGCGTAGCTACACTTGTATGTTTGTCAGAAAGTGTGTGTGTGTGTGTGAAAAGTTTGTGTGTATGTGTCAATGTGTGTATATTTGAAATTCTGTGTTGTGTGTTTCAGTGAGATTGAGTGCCTGTTTTGTCTGATTGTGTGTGTGTGTTTGTGTGTGTGTGGTTTCTCAGCAGGGGTTCTCTCTCTCTGCAGTCCTGCTGATTGGAGTGTCAGGGCTGGGTTTTTGTTACCATAGCAACAACTCTGGGCTTTGATCAACCCCCCTTCTTTATATATATATATATATATATATATATATATATATATATACATCGCTCTCTTTTCTCTCTCTTTCTCTCTTTCTTTCTCTCTCTCTCTCTCTCTCTCTCTCTCTCTCTCTCTCTCTCTCTCTGTATATGTTGAGTCCTTTCCCCTTCTCAGCTCACCGTTGTGTGTGTGTGTGTGTTTATGGGTTTTGTTTGTCTATCCGTCTGTCCACCCGTCTTACTTCCTTCCTGCTAATGTTTCTAACACTGTCCAGCCACATCTCCCAGTTGTAACATTGAACCACAGCGTGTCTGTCACCGTCTCCACGGGTTCTCTTCACCTCAGCATCCATTCAGTCCACAGCCGGTCATCGATTCCTTTGGCTTTTCATTGTTGATAAGGTCGCCAGGGTCATACCTTATGAAAATCACAGCATAGCGGTAATTCCTGTCTGGTGAAAGCTGGGAGGGGGGGGGGGCTTATTAAAAGCCAAGTAACAGTTACAGGGATTCTCCAGTCTAGTCAAGGCTATTAGTACACCAAACGATATAATGGGATTGTAATATAATATAATGCAATAATATATACAAAAATCAGATGATTACAGAGTCAAAGATACAGTTTCTGAGGTGTGCACATATTAATAATACTAATAAAGATAATATGCAACAGCGAAATAATTGACGTGAGCATGATAGGACTTCGAATAGCTGTGGCTTTATTATGAATGACGGTCAAAAGGTGGGCTTGGTTTGGCTGGCGGGGTGGGGCACCAGGGTGGGGCAGCAGTGCAGTGCATGGTCCATGTCAGGCCCACCCCTCCCCTCTTCGATCATCCGACCACTATTGGAGGGAAGTAGGACAGAGCAGCGGCACCGCAGTGAACAGTACCATTGGCGCTCTCAGCTGGAGCCAGACTGGTATCAGCTGTGCCGCTGCGCGCCATGTTTGCTAGAAGCTAGCTCTGTGTTCTCAATCAAAACAGTGAGCCAGTTGGGCACAATATGTTGAGTATCTGTGGGCCTGTGTGTGTTGCTTTTTTCCTCTGTCACTTGAGCAGATTGGGACCTCCCTTCCTCCTCTCGTGTGGTAGAGGAATTTGAAGCACATCCATGAAACATCTGCTGCACGCGTCATTATAAATGATTCATATTATTATTATTATTATTATTAATTACAGTATGAAGGCCAGTGCCTCATACTTTTTTTTGTTATTGCAGTATATCAATGCTCATAATAAAATGCATCCATCATTGTTGTGCTCTTTATACAAATCTCTCCTTTGTGCAAATCCCATGCTAGTGCTGCTAAATAGCAGTTAAAGCACAATGACATTTATAGTACCAAGTCCTCGCCTCTCTCTGATTGGCTACCCGGGTGTCAGCTGATATTACACACCATATAAATTGACGAGACGAGAAAAATTAAGCTATTTAAAATAATTAGCATTTAACATGTTTAATACTTTGTTCTTTTTAAATGGAAAAAGCCTGTATAAAGGCAGGGTTATTTTGATTATTTCAGTTCATTTATATTAAGGAGCCACTCTCTGATAATTGCTTGGTTTCTAACTCTGACTGCTTGGTGGTAACAATGTTGCCCAAACAAAATAATCAAACCCCTCTCTCAAAAATACACCTGACAATATTTGCACCAGATTAATACATTTATCATGGATCTAGTGTTGGGTTATTGGAAAAGGGCTGTTAAACTGACAAATTTGGGAACCGGCTGTTCCCAAATGTCCGCACCAACGAGTATTTAAAAGTCAAACAAATAGGTAGCGAAAGCCACACAGGAAGAGACAGCGAGTGGGTGAGGAAAAAGCATTTAGGTGGGGGAGAAAAACGATTATCATTATGAGGACGAGAAGGAAAAATAACCTAGGGAAGAAGTGGAAAAAAGTAAGAGAGAGTTAAGTGAATTACACATAAATACTGGAAAGAGGAGAGAATAGCGTGGCGAGAGCCATAGACAGGAAGAAGTTTGGCAGCAAGTACCCTCAGATCATGCAAAGTTGAACCAGGCAGAAGCACTAACAGTTTACGAATAGGGGAGGGAGTGGGTGTGTGTGTGTGTGTGTGTGTGTGTGTGTGTGTGTGTGTGTGTGTGTGTGTGTGTGTGTGTGTGTGTGTGTGTGTGTGTGTGTGTGTGTGTGTGTGGGGGGGGGGGGGTCAACATTACTCTAGCATTTGTTGCCAAGCAACCATATCTGCATGGGGCCCCAATCCATCGCAGGATGGGCGGGAAAATTGCGTGTGTAAATATGTTGTGCGTCTGCGATGATTTCAGGTGTCATGTATTCACTGGGTTTCATGTCATTCAATCTATTTTCTGCTGTCCATCTGTGATCTTCTCTCTTCTCTGTTAATTTATTTTTGCCCATAGTCCCTCCCTCCAACATGCTAGCAATGGTACTGCTATGTAAAACTTAGAAATAGTCTAACTAGTTTTGTTTAATGACTGATTGGTATTCATGTTGGTATTAAATAGTTCAATAATGAGTTGAATAATCTTTCATCTTTTATCAACAAAGATGACAAAGTATAATAATATTATACAATGTCTCCTTACTATTGTACACATTTTAATTCCCTGAAATTCAACAACGGTGTAACCATTTTTGTGGTTTTCCCTGGTCTGGTCGCCCATTAGGAATGTTCCACTGTTTTCACTGTCGCCTATATCCTTTTATGTTGTTAGCCTTAACTTTTTCAAAGTCAGGGCAATGTAATTGTTTTATTTTATTAAAAAAAAACTATATTAACCCATCCACCCAAAAATAATTGGGATTTGTCAGTGGTGTGTTAAATCACCGGTCAATTCACATCTGCTTATTATATATTTACCGTCCGTCACCTGGCTATGCTATAGAAGCAACCTAATGATGCCTTGTATTTTGTTCCTCTGCTTTCAACCTCCTGTTTAGGTGGTGTGTGCAATAACAGCCCTCTTGAGGGACAACCTGAGGAATAACAAAGCAAAGCAGTTCCTGCTGCCACCACTAGGGGAGCTCCTCTATCGCATTGCATCCCAGGTAGGTATTATGAGCAACTACTAGAAACGTCATCCAGTATTTAGGAATTCTGTGTCGGCCATAAGCGATGTTTTTGTTTATATTCAAATTTCCATTATTTAGGCATTTCTTTAAACTTATTTTATTTTATTATGTTCTCTTTTAATGGTTGCAAGTGTTCCAAGCACAAGTAAGTATCTCAAGTGCAGTCAGCTACATTGAAGGACTGGAAAAGTCCAGCGTGAAAGGACTACATTAATAAAGACCAAGACAAACGACTTCTTAATGACCAATAAAACGCTCTACAGACAGCTGCATGTCAGATTTGAAAACCCTAAGGTTGTAGAATTGGCAATGAAACATAAGCACAATATACGAGCTGTAGCTTGAAGGTGCCCACTGAAAAGATCAGTGTTTAGGATGTGCTGTGTTTACGCTGCTAGCATGGCAAGATTCAGACAGTAAACAATTACGCTAGGTTGTGCGCCGTGATCCAGGGGTTGTGGCAGGGAGCGGTGACATTCAAAGAATAATGCCTTATAGGAGAAACAATGCTGTTATATACTGTATATATGAATATATCTGAAGCTATATTATAGTTTAGCGAGCAGGGTTTGATGATATGCCAGGGAAACATAGGGGGAGTGAGAAAGACTTTTTGTAGACTATTTGTAGTAACCTCATTCCTCAGGCGTTCTCATCTCACGGCGGACCGCCTGGAACGGGCTGCTTCAAATCTGCGCTATTGGCGAGAGAGAGAAGGTGGGACTTTTTCGAGCGTGCCTCAGTGGGAGCAATATCTGTTGCGGTTACGTGGCGAGACGCGAGAGAGGGGGAGGGATTTCCGATAGAGGGATATCCGTTTCCGTTATACTTGTTTCGAATATTGCTTTATCAAATTCTTCATCAAAAAAACCATACCAGAGGTGCATGAGTGTACCTGGGCGCACGCTAATCCAGGTGTAGATGATGCCTTCCGGCGGTAACTGAGAAGCTTGTTGCCTCCATATGGTTCTGAGCCAGACAGGGAACGGTTCTTACTGAGCACCACTTTTTGTTGGCTAACCAAAGCTCATTTAAGTTCAATGAAGTCCAGGATCCATTAGGCATGATCCTGCATGACTTTGAAACAAAAACAAAAAAACACTATTGAGCGACAATTATCTTCTTGCTTTCTTTTTGGATTGTTGATTATTGAATACTATACTTTAAAGCACTGCTTGAGTTGTCATTGTTGCCATTTGTAACTAATGCAGTTATTTGTATGACATATGTATAAGAACCAAATATGTCCATAAGAGTTATTTATATTCCAAGATGTTTCATATCATATAAATAAAATGTGTGGTCCAATGTTAGGTGATGACATGACAAATATAATGTCAACATTTACTCAACATTTTCTCACTAAAGCCACTGCATACATATGCAGGGTTTTTCCTACATAGAGAATTTGGTGGCGGCCGCCACCGCCAAATTCCTTACCGCCACCAGCTCACGGCTGGTTTTCAATCGGTAATTTCACCAAGCGTTTCCCTGTCGGGATCTGTCATTTCATTCATATGTAACTGCAGATGCACGCAACCACCAGTAGTGGCGGTGGCGCTGTGTCGAGCATGCCGGAGCATAGCACCGGTCGACATGTCAAACAAAGCATCTTTTACCGCCAGAATTCCGGCGTACCGACGTGTCTGCGGAAAAAAAAAACAGGTTCGCATTCGCGTGGTCTGACATCGTCCAACGTGATGGCTGACTGACATCACGTTGGAAACCACCATCGTGATGCCACGCCCCCTCGTCCGACACACACTAATCCTATAGTCTCTTCTATAGTTATTACCTAAGAACTTTGCAGGGATTGCTCTGTAAATGAATTGGAAATATAACTAATGGTCCATATAAAGTGCTGTAAGTTAACTAGGGCTGCCCCCTAATAGTCGGCTTAGTCGATCGACGGAGTCGAGCAAAATATAAAACATCAAAATAAGAAGGCATGAGAATCGCAAACCGAATACATCCGTGGTCGCAACAACCCCTGAGACACCGCTAGACACACGGGACTCATACCGGTGATCGCGGCTTTAGTTCCCCGTGTCTGATCGCTGTAATTCGGAGCGTGAATATCCGTTGAATATCTAATATCTTTCTAACTTTAAAACACACTATAGTATTTTTTAAGACGATAGTCGCACATCCCTCGTAACTCCGCCGTGAAGGTGAACCCTCCCGGACTCCGCTGACATGAACCGCTCCGCCGGAGGAGCCGCACCTCTACGTGCACCGGACACCAGAATACAATGTTTTCCATTTGATTGCTTTTAAATAAAGTTGTGTGCAGTTATACGGTTAAATAGGATTATTAAAAGTGTTCAATGTCTCCTTCCTGGTCCAGAACGGCTTGGTCCACGCCGTTAATAGGCGGCCCGCTTCGTGCGTGTGCTTGTAAAAATGATATTTAAGCTGATTATTACGGTATTGTATTGTCTGTAAAGCAGCACAACGTTAACAGTGTTTATTTTATAACACTAAATTAGAGATTAAAAATTAGATTAACGGGATTAAAAAATATTTATGTAAAGAGATAGTAACCGTAAACGTTTATTTAAAAAATATGAAGAATGTTAAGATTTGATTTAAAAAAAGAAGAAGAAACACACATACTCTTTACAAATAAACAATCAAACTAAATAATAATAATAAAATATATTTTAAAACTATTTAAATAATAAATACATTTGATTTGGTCCAGACCAGGAGGTCTTTGACTATAAAGACTGCATCAGGAGGTTCTATAGTCTTAAACCAAGGAGGGCCAAATGTTCTGCCACTGGCTGTGGCTTGTGCAAATAAATTGTGCAACTGAAGTGAATGTTAAAGCACATAAATAAATGAATATGCTTTAAAATACTACTTGTCATTTTTTTTAATTCATGTAATTACAACTCCTAAAATAGACTGCTAGTAAAACACTTGCTTGAGTCAGTTGGAGGCGGTACATGTGCACCTGTGAGCCCACGATCAGGAAACCACCATGGGCGTCACCATAATATAATTGGGGGGGGGACACGTCCCCCTCACCCTTGCAAAAAAGTCGTTTGGACCCCCCCACATTTGCCATCAAAAATATTAGTGCATGACTGGTCTACTAGTCCAGCGCTCTCTCCATTGCTTCACAATCAAATCCGTTCCACTTTATCAGTCGGGGGAATACCCATAGAAATAGAAATCCACTCCGCGTTTTCCTGTTTTTTTTAACACACAAAGCAGCAGCATCATAGCCTGGCTCCGCCCTCCGACGTACTTCCGCTCAATTTTCATTTCCCTTCAGTACTAGGTCTGGGTATTCGGCATATTCGCGGGTTTTCTCCCGGTAAAGTTTTACCTGTCCAATCAGCGAACAGGAGGCGCGGCCTGAGAACAGTGACGTAGAGGTTGTGCGCGAATTTCAGTTATTGAGCGTAAGTACGGAGGCGGGCGGAACCAGGCTAATGCTAATGCTCACTGCATCTGCCGTTTGTATACTGCGCGCAACGTGGTTTCTGGCGCATGAAATACGTCACGACCAAACGTTAGCGATTGGTTATGGCAGATTCGGAGTGGCACTGGGCAGATCCAATAGTTTTAAACTTCAACAGAGCACCCGCCTTCAGTTAGTTAACAATTGTCAATGGTGAGTGGCCAGACTCTCTGTACAAATGAAATGTAGTACGAGAGGTTGGTGACCAGGCTAGCAGCATCACGCACGAGAGTCGGAACAACGACAGCGGTAGACTTCAGAAACACAGACTGAACGCTGAACAGTCACTTCAGTCCTCTGTGTATTAGTGTTGTCACGATACCAAAATTATCGCTTCGATACCGATACCAAGTTGAGAATTAAGATTTCGATACTTTTCCTGGACAAGGAGAAACACTCTCGAATAACATTGTTGTGCTTTACCGCGGCGCTGCGGCGGCAGTGTGAAGTGCAAAACACACTGGCGCGGCAGCCAGGGCTGGACTGGCCATCGGCCCACCGGGTGATGCACATCTTTGGGCCGGCCCAGGACTGTCATAATATATATATATATATATTTTTTCAAGTCATTTGTCCTAACCAGAGGCGGTGTGTTACGATCGCCCCCCCCCCCCCCCCCCCCCCCGTCGCTCGTAGGTCCAGGGTGTGTTACCATCGCGCGCAACCCCCCCGCCCCCCCCCCCACCGGTCGTAGGTCCGGGTGGGTTACGATCGCAACACTATGGTGTATTACACCAGAACATAATAGTAGTCAGTAATTGCAGACCATGCCAGCTCCAAGGAAAATCAATGAAAGAGGGAGATCATTTGAAATCTGAAAACATGGTAAAATGCACCAGAATGCGGGAAATTGCAACTACTTCTTTCAAATTTTTCAGGGGGAGGACCCCCAAACCCCCCGTCAAAATATGCCCCCCCCACTTTCAAAAACCTGCCGACGCCCTTGGGTACCACCACCACCTAATTTTAAGCCAGGAAAAACCCTGATATGATATGCTAGTTTTGCTGTGCCACATCACTACTGAAGCAGTGCTTTGTTTGCGTTGTTTGAGCTGTGTAAGAGACACACCAACTTTAAATGAATAAAAGTGTTTGAAAGCGAGTGAAAATAAACTCATTTGACCTCCAGAGAAAGTTGGAACAGGTTATATAATTAATTACAGGCACATATTGAATTGACAAGGTCATTTAATTAAATTCTCTTTCTTATTAATGTGACTGATTGATGACCTTAAAGGAATCAATCGCTCATTCTGATTGTGGGTGGAAAGCACATTCTTTCAGGGGGTTTTAAAAGGGCTGTTTTGCATGCCATTTCATTCTCAACGTTATATCAAGTCATTTTAAAGAACACTGCTTGCTGCATGTCTAATTATTGTGGTTTTGCACAATAATTAGTAATCTGTGACTATTGATCTATGCTCGCTAAATCCGTATTCACTTTCCTCCACTGCCACAAGGTCAGTTTTGCTCAAGGACATAGTGGCAGCAGGTTGAATGCCTGCAGGATAAAATCCAGGGCGAAGATCGATTTAAAAACACAATACATATGTCATGTCACACAACCATAACAATGTTGGGTTCAGTGTTATCTGGGAAGTAACTGGAAGTTTGTACCTGAAGGTTAGAAGTTCAACTGAAGTTCAACGTGTTAAGTAGCCACAACCAAGGCTCTGGTAGTTTGCCAAAAATGAAATCTACTTTGATTGCCCATCATGACCAAAAAAGTCATAAATACTATAAAATATTTGCTTCTTCCTTGGTTGGGAACTTGGGTTTCTTGTTAACTTTCTTTTTTGATTTTTGTTAACAGGACCTTTAGTTGACAGTACAACTGTGTATGCTGTCACTGTCTGGGGCGTTATTTTGGGGATTTGTGTCTGCTAAATGAATAAATGTAAATAGGACTTGGTCCGGTGAGACCAGAGGTTGCTGAGTGAGACTGCAGGCTGGGTCGGCGACAGTGGTCACTGCCTGCAGGCTAGCTGGCCATTAGAACTAATAGCAGGATTCTTTTAGTCTAGCCACAAAATCTACCTGGCTCATATCGCTGCTTTAGTGCCCGAAGGACTGCAGCAGCAGTCAATGATAATGATTAGCGCTCATGCGGTTGTACAGAGCAGACAGAGGGCTGATGTTGCTACAACGCAGCAATAATCCTTTCCTCTAATCTACGCTTACCTTTTGATGCTAGATCACACTGCTCATTATGGTTATGATTATAGATTGGTTGAATAAATATATCTGGCTAAATCGTTGTTTTCACAGTCAATGGAAACAATTTGCAATTGTGTTGGATTACATCTTTAATTATGATTTAGCTGTTTTGTTTCATTTGTTGGTAGTTTTTGCATGTCATAGGAAGTTAATGAAGTTTGGTTCCCGTGTGTGTGTGTGTGTGTGTGTGTGTGTGTGTGTGTGTGTGTGTTTTGCTCCCTTAGTGGCAGTTAAAAGAAGTGGTGCTGGGTTTTGATTTTATGCTTGAATCTTTCAAATGTCTCAAGGTGAACTAGTCAATGATAATGATCAGCTTATCTCTCTCTCTCTCTCTCTCTCTCTCTCTCTCATTATCTCTCCTCTCTCTCTCTCTCTCTTCTCCTATTTTCAAAGCTAGATGTAACCCCAGCTGTGTGAGCATAAATCAGTAAATGAGCTCTGTGCTGCTATCTAGGTCAGAGCTCAGGCCTGGCTCCTGCATTGGCACTTCAACAGGATCGTTAGCTTAAATAGTCCTGAAAGAGTATGTCGACAAAACGACTCCAGTCCCAACTTCTTTGACGCACCAATTTCGATAAAGTGGCTGCTGGCTGTCCCTCCACTCACTGCGACCACACTACCTATCCCCCCCCACTCTTAGTGTGAAAGACACCGGTTCACAGCAGAATATACCTGCCTTGTCAGGTGGTTTCTAGTGCAGCAGTAGCACTAAGTGTCCCCAAGTTAAAAAAAAAAAAAAAAAAAAATAGAAGATGGGAAAAGAAATGCCAGTTTCATTTCTCTTGGCCTCCCCCAGCAAAAGTCAATGACAATGATTATCTGTTGCCCATAATGCACTTTTCTCAAGGTTGTATGTATCCTGGAGCGTGCTAGCACATTTACTGTGAGGACACCTCTCTCACAACAAATCCCCTCGCAGGTCACTCACAGGCGAATCAAGTTTCGAAGTCGAAAAAAGGCAATGCAATTGATTCTTGAATTTGTCTGGTTAGCATCACCTGACTCTAATCTATCAGGTAGGGCTGGGCAATATATCTATATTATATCGATATCGTGATGTGAGACTAGATATTGTAATATCGTGATATGGCATAAATATTGTCTTTTCCTGGTTTAAAGGCTGCAGTGATGAACAAAATGAGAAAATACTCTTTTCATTTGACAAGTATTTAATTCAATAGGCTTTACCATGTGGTTATTTTATATAGCCTATATATTTATTTATTGAATTACCAGAAAACATGCTATATCTTGATAAATATCGTTATCGAGATATTAAATGACCTATTTTGGGATAGAAGATTTTGGCCATATCTCCCAGCCCTACTATCAGGGTATATTGTTCATTTTAATACCGGCAATTGTGTCAAAACACATGAAAATGTGTGATGACATTTACTTCATGTAAAATGCCGCTCCGCTAGGCACACTCGCTATCTCATTTGCAATAGAAAAGATGATGTATAACAAAAGACCACCGATTTACAGCAAAGCTTTTAGAAGTAAAAGACCAAGAACATATTGGGACATCTTATCAATACGTCACACCTTGCTCTCCTTCTTTACTTTATACCTTGCCCTTTTTACGGCTTACTCTCTCTCTCTCTCTCTCTCTCTCTCTCTCTCTCTCTCTCTCTCTCTCTCTCCTTCATTCCTATTTCTCTTTTACTCTTCTCTAACTCTCCTTCACCCCCCTCCTTTAAGCTCCTCATCTCCCCACCACCCTTTCAACCTATCAACTCAAAGTTACACCTTCGTACCAGCATGGCAAGATGCCTTGGGCCTCTTAGACCCTAATGCAAATAATAAACTAAATACATTTACCATAATAACAATGCTCTCTCTCTCTCTCTCTCTCTCTCTCTCTCTCTCTCTCTCTCTCTCTCAATGTCCCCTTGTGACCAAACACCCTCCCACCAACCCACCATCCCCCACTCACACACACACCAACACATACACACACACACACGCACGCCACCATCGACACCGCCGACACAACCACCTTTCCCCCCTCTCCCCTCCCTCCCTCTCTCCCTGTGTCTCGGTGTCTCTCTATCAGGAGGAGCAGGAGAAGAAGAAGAAGAAAAAGAAGAAGAAGGAGAGGAGGGGAGAAGACTCCCCAGAGGCAGCATACTTCGTTCCTGCAGCCGCCTACACCAGCTTAATGAGGAGCCTCAGGGAAGGGGTGAGCATGTCTCCCTGTGTGTGTGTGTGTGTGTGTGTGTGTGTGTGTGTGTGTGTGTGTGTGTGTGTGTGTGTGTGTGTGTGTGTGTGTGTGCGCGCCTTTTTTCCCTTTCCTTTCCCTTTCCCTGTATATCTGGGTCTGGGTCTGTGTCTTCTTCCACATGTGTGTGTGCGCATGCATGCGTCTGACTGCATATCAGTGCCTTAGTCTGTGCCTTTCTCACTCTTTCTTTCACTCTGTATATGTGTGTGTGTGTGTGTGTGTTTAGTGTGGTGTGTGTGGAGGGGAGGGGGGGGTCCCAGCACTCGCAGTAATGATGGGGGAGATCTGTAGGGGCCTAAAGCGTTGCTCGCAAGCAGCAAGTCAAGGGCATGCAGAGCAGTTGCATGCTCCTAACTCCTACACACATACACACACACACACACACACACACACACACACACACATACGCACATGCACACGCACTTGGGCACATTCACCTGCATCAAACACAGCCTTGTAATGCTCAGTAGCATGACCTCAGCAGCAATTAGGACCCTGTAGACACACACACACACACTCTCACACACACACACACAGAAAGTTTTTCTGTTCCTGCTAAGCAAACCCAAATTGAATAGTAAAATGTAGGAGCCCAATGGATTTCCATATATAGATATAGATATCTATCTATCTATCTATCTATATAAAGATATATATATATATATATATATATATATATATATATATATATATATATATATATATATGTGTATAGTGGCAATAACAAGTAACATTGAGCTTAGGAAATGATGTCCCTTAATGTTTGTTTGTTTCCAATTGGCTGAAATGAGTGCAAAGTGATGTCACATACCAAGTGACATCCCCAGCCACTGAGACGGCAACAGCGGTTGTGATTGTGGTCCCTCCTTAGTGTTGTGCCAGAAGCCCGTAGTAAGCTTGCTCCACAGTGAGATAAATGGGTGGCAGGCAGGGTGGATGCAGTACAGTATTTACCACCATGCCTTGCCTCTGCCTAATGAATAAAGATAGAATACAGGTCGGTATACAGTTGTCAACTGGTACCTACTGTTGCTCCCATTTCCCCTGGGACTGTTGTTATTGTTGGGACGAGGTGTGTGTGTGTGTGTGTGTGTGTGTGTGTGTGTGTGTGTGTGTGTGTGTGTGTGTGTGTGTGTGTGGCGGAGGAGGATTGTATGTGTGTGTGAGGAGGAGGAGGAGGAGGAGGAGGAGGAGGAGGAGGAGGAGGAGGAGGAGGAGGAGGAGGAGGAAGTGTGTGCAATGTGCATGTGTGCGTGCCTGTGTTTTGGTTTGGGGCGGGTGATGAGAGCTTACAGAGAGCAGGACTCTGGGATCCAGAGGGAAGGGTTAACTTATTTATTATCATCGAGCTGTGTGTGTGTGTGTGTGTCAGTCACAAAACAGTGCCTTGGGGACCTGACACTCCCCAGCAGACCCCCCCCCCCCCCCCCCCCACTCACCCTCTCCTCCCTTGCGTCTCCTCCCTCCCTTCAGCTCCTAATCCCTCTGGCCTACTAGGCTAACTGCCTCACATATGCCCGGCTACTTAATATATTAAGCCCTCAAATGCCTTTTATTAAATGAAGACGAGAGGGGCTGCATGTCTGTATTTGCCCTCTCTCCACAATGTTAAAGGGTAGTTGGTGTTATTTAGAGTCTTTATTATATTAATTTGAGCCAGGAGTTTTGGCTATAATGTACCACCCGTTTGGTGTTTTTATTTCATTTATTTTCTTGTTGTTTTTATTCACTCCAATGTCTTTTAATGTTTAAAAGTTCCCCCAGACCTTTTGTGACATTATGTCTGGATGCAAAAAAGGAGCAAGTTTTTGGTACATCAAAGCGATATCCAACTTCTTAAACTTATTCATCTAATTCATTACCGAGCACCACTATTTGAATACGAATATAAATTCATGACCAACTACTTCTTGCTATAACATAAACAATATGTTAAATATATTGTGATTTATTTTAATGTTTACAGCAACAGAAGCTGTTCATACTCTTATACTCTCACATCACTGCTACTGACTTCTACACAATCTAAAGAAGCTCTAATGGAAAAAAAATGTAATCATCGTTAAAGTGAAAATCTTTTCACATTTAAGTAAATTAATGAAACTGTTGGTTTCAAGTGACCAGACAAAACATCTTTAGCAGTCATTATTTCCTATTCTATTGAAAAATTATATTAATATTTGGTTTCATATACAGAAAATTCTAGTAAGACCTGGTAGGAAATGTGTTGCCTTTTAGTATACAAGTATACTATAAATATACCAACCAGCTCTCTACACTTCGCATGAAGACTTGTGTGTGCCGCTAACTCAAAAACGCTGGCCAGTGTACACATCTGCATGCATGTGATTAAAATAAATCACATGTTAATCCAAAAACATTAGTTTTGCTCATTTTTCTGCATTGCTTTGCTTTGAAATCAAGTCGTATGGTTGTGACCCTGTGGTGCTTAAAAAAAAATAGAAGGAAATACCAGTGAGAACAAGTATAAAACACAGTATATTTTTAACATGACAATTTCAAGGATTAACACTTGAAACGGCCCCCTTCATAGCGAGGTCTCATAGCAGCTGTTTTTTACGCGATGGCGGTAGCGTGGCTAGTGGCTACTAGCATCCGTCTCACCAAGGACGGTGGTCTGATGACGCTCGGGGCTCCGGCCGTTTTAACGCTAGCCTGCAGACCTCACTCGCCCCTTCTGCTCTACCGTCACATCGTTGGCAGGGAGTGTGTGTGTGTGGTGAGTGAAAGATGGGGTGGGGGGGTGTTGATGCCACAGATTGAAAAGGCAGCTTTCCAGGCCAGACTTGTGCTGCAGGAAATTATTTATGAGCTTGAATAAGACTATGCTGCCAGCAATGAAAGGTCTGTGTGTGTGTGTGTGTGTGTGTGTGTGTGTGTGTGTGTGTTTCATATGTGTGAACAGTAACAGTACTTGGAGCCAAGGGGCAGTCGGACCCCCAAAACACGCGTGTGCACGCACACACACACACACACACACACACACACACACACACATATACACACACACTCACACACACCGGTGAAGTAGTACAGCGACGGTGTGTGTGTATTAAAGTTTTATTATGACTATCTTCCACTGGGGAGGGCACAACAGAAGGAGACTCTCTAGGACTGTCCCGGGTCTTAACCCCAGTGTGTCCCAACACAGGCTGACACACACACACACACACACACACACATACATATATATAAACCCATACACACACACACATACAGTATACACACACTTATACACACACACACACTTATACGCACATAAACACACACACACACACACACACACACACTTATACACACACACACACTGATAAGCATACACTCACACACACAGTCCACCAGGAGTGCATCATACCATTCAGGTGTATTGATTGGGAAGGAGTGCCCCAGGCTTTATAAATGGGGCTACTTCTGGGAGATTAGTGACATGAGTTCATTATTCAGTTCAATGAATGGAGGAGAGGGCCATAAAGAAGAGTAGTGACTTCACATTTGTGAATTTGCTGGAACAGTGTGGAGCGTGGCACACTGTAAATGACTCGGCGATGTGGCTCATCAAATGATATCATTGTAAAACGTCGCTCGTCTTCTTCTTTGGCTGAGCAAAAATAATTGGTTTGCAAGAGTTAAATGTGTGCCCCATGTCCCACCAACGCACCCCATACACAGCATGTATACCTTAGTTTCTCCTACACGTAGAGATGTTAGTGGTACTCAGTGGTACTGTGATACGGTCGAATGCTGTATTTTTCCATACATGCTCCATCGCAGACTACGAAGATCAGCTTGGCATATGTTGTTATTGGTAAGTTCAGATGCTTATGATGGTTTGTAACCTTTAAATGGTAAACCTCACATATATTTATATATATATATATATATTAGTGGTGGGCATAGATTAATTTGTTTAATCTAGATTAATCTCACTGTAATCTTGGAATTAATCTAAATTAAATTGGCTCATTTGAATTCTGTCGAAGGCATTCATAATATGTGTGTGCTACCTAAATAATGACTAAAAGTAAGTCTGCGCGATCGTAACCCACCCCGGACCTACGACCGACGGGAGGGGGGGGTGCGCTCGATCGTAACCCCCACCCTGGACCGACGGGGGGGGGGGGGGGGTACCGGGCGCCGGGCAGAGGACGCAGCCGTTCCGCAGCGCAGCCGTTCTGCGGCGCTTACCTTCCTTGGTGGAGATCCGGTATAGACCCAGCTCCCAACCCAACTTTGAGAATAGATTAACGGCGATAATTTTTTTATCGCGCGATAAGGGTCTCGCATTATCGCAGCGCGTTAACGCCGATAACGGCCCACCACTAATATATATATATATATATATATATATATATATATATATATATATATATATATAAACAAAACAAAAAAATATTAATATATTTGTATTAGAAAATAGTAATCAATTGTCATCAATCTTAAACATATAATTTACATTTTTTTAAAACCTCACCAATATGATTGGGATGTGTTAATAGTTCTCTTTCACACTAGCCCTGCACCCACCACAGTCTATCCTGCCTGTTGGGTCTGCATGCTTACTTCTATTGAGTTTGGCTTTTCTATCTCCACCATGTTGGCCTCTACTGCCTCTGTAATGCTCTACTCTGAGCTTAGCTTACTTTGTTTGGATAGGCATGTCTGTCTGTATTTCCCTCTTCTCTTGTCAGACTGTGTGTGTCTGTGTGTTTGCAAGCGTGTGTGTTGTCAGACTGTGTGTGTGTGTGTGTGTGTCGTCAGACTGCGTGTTGCCTATATCTGTCTGACTATCTCCTGTGTAGCAGACAGCATGTCTGTCCGTATTGGTCTGGGTGTGTTGTTGAAGTGATAGATGGGAGATGTTGTCCGGGCTTCTGCCATAGGGGTTTATTCAGAACCAGGTGCACACAGACTTCTGAAGGACTTTAATTATAGAGAGGAAACCACATCAGAGACAAACTCACATGTGCGTACACACACACACACACACGCACGCACACAAGGACACACACACACACACACACACACACACACATACACACACACACACACACACACACACACACACAGGCATACACACACAGGCATACACACACACACACACACACACACACTCAGGTTCAAGCTCATACACACAAACACACACACACACACACGCGGAAACACGTGCAAGCACACACACACACAGTCACTCGAGCCTCAAAGACCAGGTGCAAACATGCAGGGATATAAAGTAAATCTACTAATCTGCACTTAGCTAGCGTTTCAAGTCATCATATCTGCTCACCCTTTCAACTCTCCTTACATCCACGCCAAAGAGTCCCTCCAACTTCTTCAACTCTTTCAAACCAGAATCACAAACGAAGTCTATCGTGTTCAGCCCTCGAGGTTTTCCATTAGAAATCCTTCTATAAGAATACTACATCTTATGGATTACACATCCAAACTAGTGTATTTTTCCAGGCAACTAGTGGCAAATGAACATACACTCCCAACGCTTTACATGATATCCTATAGGAACAGAATATCTTAAAGGAAAGCTATGGCGTTCTTTTTCACAAGACCACTGCAAAGAAAACAGAAGAAGATTTTGAAGTGCACAGACTTGCAGCCTTTTTTTCCAATATGTATAATATTTATAACAAATTGAACAAAAATGAATGTTTTACAGCACCGTTTTTGTTTTGTGGATATAACAAAGCTAGTTGGGAATAAACTGGGTTAGTGTTAAGTTTAGAGGACGGTTGTGTTAAGGTTATGTTAGAGTTTTTAAGTTGAGATGACATTTGGTAGACATACATGAATACAGGTTATTGTTGAGCAGCCATGTTTTAGACCCAGAAACATCAAAATAACAGACCTCTTCCAGTGACTAAGGTGTTGCAATGATGTTAGCCATGTTGGAGGTGTTTGTTCCAGTTGGCAATATCGGCACATTTAGAATATTTTCAATAGGTATAAATACAACAGTTTTTAGCATGAAAACATATTCTTGTGTTGCTGTTCTCCCTGTGGATTCATCTTAGGGATTTGTTTCAGTTGGTTACTCTCTCCATTACCATTCCACTGTACAGTATCTAACAGAATTGTTTATACTGTCACTAAATCCCTAGTGCCTGTCCATGGAAATGGTATTGGTGTAATTCCTTGATAACTAATTCATCTTACCCTTTAAATATTGTTTTAACCTCTCAGTCCTATGGAGTTCATATATTGCCGCTGTCGTGCTAGAGGATTTCCCTGAAGCAGATTTGTCCACACAGCCTGTGGTATACATTATTTTATCTGTTTGAAGGAGTCATCATGTTTAGAATGCAATAGTCTCCTACCACCACCATTACACTGTCTTCATATCTCTAATCCTTCTCTTTCGATATACCATAAGGACACACTTGAGGTAAACGTTAATGCTTGCTCCCCCCCCCCCCCCCTCCACTCACACAGAAACAGACACACACACACTGACACACACACACTCCTTTCTCCATCTCATTCAGTATCTCTCTGTAGTTGCTGGCAGGACAGCAGTCTCCCCCGTGGGCTCATTAGTGAACCGGCCCATATGGCCTGGGGAATGACGGAATAGACCATCGCACCGGCTCTCGGAGGGATGTTGCAGGATCCAACGCACGCGGTGGATCTGACTATTAGTGAACAGACGTGAGCAGGTTCCTTCCAATAACACTGTGTTTATTTAGTATTCACTTTCAGTCCCATGTGGTATATCGTGGTTGTTTGTCCCAAATGGCATCTTGGAATTGGGGCAAAACTAAGGCTTGAATTAAATGATAAAAAATACTCTTTTAGCAATAACAACTTAGATACATGATTTGTTTGTTTGTTGTTTGATATCATGTGTTTTTGGCCGTGAAGAACACATATGATTCTGTGGTCACTAAGAACCTTTAACTGCAGTGTCAAATTGTATTTAGTCATATTTCCATATTTCCTCATTAAGCCGATCTAAACAGGAAGAGCTGAGGTGGCGGTGGGTTCATGTGCAGCCGCAGCGTCTGCACATGAACACCACTTAAAGTCTCTTTAGCTGTTTACAGTGATGGTTAGAGAAATGGGTTAATAATGGGCGGCTGCCAAGTAGCGATTGCTGCTAATACTTGTCTAGGCTAGCCGCTGCGCAATCCATTGCTATAGTGTTGATAGTTGAAAATCACTTTGAGCTTCCTAGTCTAGATGTTCCATCTTGGGTTTCCTGCCTTGCACAATTTCATTCAAAAAATCAACTAAATAAAATGAGTCATCATGAAATGGACATGGGAGATGTAGGGGAGAGTGGGGTAAAGTGAGACACTTTTTACATTTGTTCCCCTCCAAGCGAGCTGAAATGATATATCAGTTAAATTTACACATTTCCCATTAATTCAGGATGTTTTCTTGCAATGGAAATTATTAGAATGTATTCAGGATGAAGGGCAGTGAAAATATGATGTTTTTAAAAAAAGTGGTCTTGTGTCTCACTTTACCCCAGTTTAGGGGTAAAGTGAGACAGACCAGAAAAGTCAATGGGGTAAACTGATCCACTTACTTTTTCCACTCTGAAACTACCATAACAACATATGTTTCAACAGTTAGAATCCTGACAACTAGCTTGACAACCTCACATTCCAGAACAAATGTTGGACAAGTAACAGAATCATGGGGATTGGTCAATTAAGCACATTTTTTCACCGTGCAGTGTTGAACTCATACACTACAAAATATTCATTTTGTATATGTACTGTATATAAAAGCCTTAATATAAAAATGCCAGTAGCCTATGTACAATTGAACACAGCCCACACACACACACATTTAAAATAATAATAATAATAATAATAATAATAATAATACAATAAAAACAATTTCAGCAAACAGAACACAGTCTGGGGGTCAGAACACAGGACCCTTACAGCCAGCTAGAACAGCCTGGGACTCGACCCACAATTAAAACATCAGTCATTCTCTACAATTAGGCGTCTACAACTACTCTATATTCCAGCCCTGAAGACTGCAGGGGAAGACGAAGAGCTGCTCTCTACGTGTGGTCCCTCCAGGCGTCTTGGGTTGAGGCAGCTTCCTTAGGCCTACTGTAATTATTAATTACATTAAAAATATGTTTAAAACTAAAAAGTGAGACACTGGGTAAAGTGAGACACTGTATCACTTTACCCCACAGCATTTGTCTCACTTTACCCCACCTCCACCTTTTTAGAAAAAATGACCTTTCTTAGCAATTCAGGCTAACCTTCAGCTAACATCATGACATGATGTTATATGTTGGTAGTTCATCAACAGGTATGATATAAGTTTTTCTACCTGAATCAATTTGCTTTGGCACAACAGCTGATTAAGTTGACAGCAAGAAAATGTACTTTTACATGCAAAAAAAATGTTTTTTGGAAAAAAACATGCTTACATCAGCAAAATGAGCTTCTCTCCTTTATGGGCAAGGGGAAATGGGAGGAGCTTGAAAACAAAATGGTCACATGGGCACAAATGTGTTCTGTTGCCTAGATACAGGGCGTGTCTCACATTACCCAGTGTCTCACTTTACCCCACTCTCCCCTATGAACAGACCAACTGATTTATTGATTAATAAAAAAAGTTAAATCGATTTAAAATGAGGGGATGCACATGTGTCGGGAAGATTTCAATCCGACATGACTCGATGCCTTCCTGCCTCAGAATATCACCAGATCTGGCGTATTTCCCCGACAGCCATTCTTTTCTTTTCTTATTTGTGGCACTTTTTCCAGCTTGGTCTGTCTCCCGGCTTTTTCCTCAACCTTTTGTGGACCTGAGCTCCACTCCGAGCCCCATCTGCCACCGTGTTGAATATGCAGCTATAAATTAATGCCATAATTGGCTGTCACCTGAAGAGAGTGGAGAAAAAAAATACAAATTTGCCAATTGCTGCCATGGTAAATTTGTAAAGCAGCTGTAATTACACTGCGGTTGCTATTGTGGGACACTGTGTAGTGAGTTTTGTGAATAGAAACGGTGGCTGCTATCGAGGGAGTGCAGTGTGCTGATGCAAGGCCGGGGAAAGCAGTAATAATAATAGTCTGACGGAGTCAATCACTTCTGTTCTACTTTCTGTCTCCGCGCAACACAATCACTTCCGTGGAGAGAGAGAAAGACAGAGAAAAAAGGCTAATTTCCTTCGCCCGTCGAGATTTCATTAGCTTGGCCTCATTCTCTCAGTATAAGGAGCATCCATTCTGTGTATCACACACACACACACATACGCACACACGCACACACACACACACACAAGCACTCTTAAACCACGTGTGCATATATCAGCACGCAGGTGTTTAAGATATACTGTATGCAAACACACATGTGCATATACACAAAAGAACAGTTACATAAATGTGTATACTACACACCCAGACTTCAATAACCCCTCTCTTCAGTTTTTTTGGTTTTTATTTTTTTATTTTTTGCATGGCTGTGATGCAGAGCAAATCTAATCTAATTGTCAGTTTGTGATTGTGTTATTTCCTTTGTTCAGCACTTCATTGTATGCAGACGCCCTTAAATAATTGAGTTTGCGGTGTGGAACTTCACCGTGAAAGAGGGAAACCATTTTTACCAACAATTGCAGTCTTGCCACATTACTGTGTGCTTTTTGTGTGGAAATGAGAAGAAAAAAGCGTTTTAGGCAACAGAACCTAATTGGCCCTTACATCATTGCACGTCGCACACACACACACGCGCACAAACACACACACACACAAACTTGCTCACTCAATCACTTACACGCCTACACCTAGTCATAGTCGTTGTTCAAAGTGTACAAATATGTATTTTCCATGTTCACAGTGCTATTGTTCTTACACACATACTACGCACAAATCCTGTGGTCTAGCAGTGGTTAGACCAATGTAACGCTGAACTATATGGTTAGAGATAGTAAGGTTTACACATTGCATATACATATATTTGTCTTGACCTCTTAAACTGCTTTTTTTAATACTAGTGTGTTTGTATTTGTGTGTCACAGGACGATGCAGTAGCCCAACACATGGCTGCTAAGACCATCGAGAACATCGCCACCACCGTTACTGACTCCGCCCACAGCTTGGTCACCCCGGAGACAGGCCCTGCCCTGTGGTACCTGTTTACCCACTCTACCGTGGAGGCTGTCAGAATCACTGCCATCTCTGTAAGCTACATACACACACACACAGCTCTATGTAGAGGACTATATAATGAGCTCATCGGCAAAATGAAAAAACTCTTTCGGACACTACCCGGGTTCGCCGTTAATTACATCATTGCCGGCATGCATTTTGGTTGCACTGCTCTCTCTCCTCCACGCTGCTCTCCTCTCTTTCGTCTGCCATTTTTCTTACAACACAAAGCATGATGGTATATAGTGCTTTGTTAGTGACCATCGGTTGTACACTACTTTTCATGATGCATTAGGGGATACGACGAGTCCACTAGAGGGTATAATTATTCTCACTGTACATTTGGACAGCACTACAATATGGCAAACTCACTATATAATGGAGTATATAGTGAGTAGTAATTTCGGACACAGCCAGAGCCTTTGGGCCCTGTAAATCCCTACCCCTATTACCCGCTCTTCTATGCCCCTGACTATGTGTGATATGTACAGTGTTGATATAACTGCAAAAGTGTAAGGCCAGAACTTCAATCAATCTAACTTGTTTTGTATTGAAAAATAATATAATATATAATAAAATAATAAATATATATTTTTCGTAGATTGCTAAGCAGTTATTATAAATCACATTTGTAGTCACGTTTGTTCCACCACAGGTTTTTGTAGAAGTTCTGTTCCCAGCATACGGTCTGTGATTGGTCGTGCTTGCATGTCAATCCAAACCTTTTGACACATTTAATCATCGCTGTGTCCCACTTTCTATATGGGAAGGCTGGCTCTGCCCGGACTGTATTCTGGTTAGCTTGACTGTAAACCTAACCAATAGGAAACCACACTCCCAAACATGGTCACTATTCCACGCTTGAACTTCTTGAATGTCACACAAGGCTGTAATCTCATTGTATGTGTGCAAAGGTCAGAAATAAATAAAGTTCACATAGTTTGAACTTTAAATCAAAAAGCTGGAACATCATTCTATAGGAAAAGAATGGATTGATACATTCATTTTTTAAGTAAAAATAAAAGCTAAAATAAATGTTTTATTGTAATAATTTATTAATTATTACAAACAAAACTGTTTCAGTGTAGTGTTCACCAAGTCCATGTAATCATACAACAATGTATTCATAAGGGTTTCTAAGATATAGATATAGGTATTCAATTTAGGGACTGGAGTTGTACATGTCAAGATACATTTTACATATATTTTACTAACCAAATGGAACATTTCAGTTTTTTTAACTAGGAACTGACCATGCCTGTCCTATAACCTATGTCTGTCTGTCCTTCCATCTCTTTGTCTCTCGATCTATCTGTCTCTCTGTCTGTCTCTTATGCCTGTCTGTTCTCTATGTCTGTTTGTCTCTTCTCTGTCTGCCTCTTCTCTATCTCTGTCTGTCTCTCTGTCTGTCTCTCTGTCTATCTATCTGTTTCTACCTGTCTGCCTCTCTGTCTGTATGGATACATGTCTCTCTGTCTGTATTCTTTCTTTCTGTATGTATATATGTCTCTCTGTCTGTCTTCTCTCTGTCTGTATGCATATGTCTCTCTATCTTCTCACTGTCCGCCTGTCTGTCCCTTCTCTATCTCTGTCTGTCTCTGCCTGTCTATATGTCTCTATCTCTGTCTCGTCTGTCTGTCTGTCTCGTCATCTCCATCTGTCTGTCTTTCTGTCTTCATCTCTGTCTGTCTGTCTGTCTCCAGGCTCTGTCCAGACTGACCGGACGCGTCCCCGGGGTCTTCCTCGCAGTGATTGACAGCTGCGGCCCGGCAGCCATGTTTGAGGGTCAGGGCGTGGCCCCGCCCAGAGTCCAGCAGCACCTGCTGACCGCCACCGCGGCCGCGCTGCTCGGCTCACACACACACACGCATCGCCTGACGCAGGAGAAGGTCCGTGTGTGCAACACACTGCACTCTTATACGCTCAAATTAACATTCATATCCAAGAGACCCCATAAGTTCCCGCAGGGTTTCATTTTCAAGGTCGTTTGTTTGTTTGTTGACCGTTATAAGGCTGCTTTCTGGGTGAAACTTGAAGTGACCCCCCCAAGACAAACGATCACATTCCCGTCCGACTCTGCAGGGGCACTACAACTATCCGGTTCCGTGTGTGTAGCTGGCTACTACGTAGAATATGAGGGCGTGACAATACACACCCGGATTCAGTACACGTTACACGTTTCTTTTCACGTGTGTTTTTCATAACTTCTGGGGGCATCGTTGCCCCCTGATCTCTTGTTAATTCTGAAACACACACCGAAACCACACACACACACACACACAGTGCAGGACAGTGGGTTGAATACTCTACAAGAAATACAAATGCTTTTGGTGAAATAAGACCAGCATCAGTTGTATTTATTTGCTGAGGTAGATGGGCACCAGGGAACAGAAGCTGAATTGAAGGTTACTCAGTGTGATGTTGAAGTGATAATTGACTCTTGAACTGAATCTATTTGCATTAAGAAAGCACTTGAGAACAAACTCAGCACCTTTACTCATCTACTCTAATTATATATGTATATGCAATAATTATCTCTGTCTCTGTCTCTCTCGATCTCGCTCTCGCTCTATCTCTATCTCTGTCTCTCTCCTAACTCCCCTGGCACAGAGACCAGTGGTGTGTATGTATATTTGTGTGTGTGTGTGTGTGTGTGTGTGTGTATGTGTGTGTGTAGTATGTACACGCGCACGCTAATTTTCAGAGTGTGTCAGTATCTGTACTAATTGGCCGAATGAACACACACTCTACAGCCATCTACCGAAGCTAAGAAATTGTGGGTACTGGGGAGGGACTTATCGTCTGGAAACACACTGGGCTTTGAAATTAATTAACGCGTGTCACTACACACACACACACACACACACACACCACATCACACACACACATGTATGCGCACGCGTATACATACATTGCCAGACTTTACAGGCACAGTCGCGTACCAACTCAAAGTTGCAGAGACAAACACATTGGCTCACAGATCCAGTGGTGTGTGGTGCTAGCGATAATGATAATGCTAATGAATGTTGGCCACTCCACAATTTTTCAAACCAATTACTGCTGGTTATTTAGTGCTGGGGGAAGTGTGTGTGGATGCGTGTGCCTATGCATGTGTATGTTGTTGTACCTGTGTTGTGTGTGTGTGTGTGTGTGTGTGTATCATAAATATTAGACTAGTTGTTTAGTTATTTCACTTTAGTGAGTTATTTGTTCTGGTAAATTACAATAAAAAAAATGAAAATCGGTCTCTTGGAAAATTAAAAATGATTTCAAATGAAAAATGAATTAATTCATTAGAGGTACATTCTTCCTTAATACGTATGGTAAAAATGCTAATTCTTGTTTTCTTGAGTTCGAGGTTCTCGATTATCCAGTGGCCTTGCGGTCACCAGATTTAATTTTTACCGTTGACTAATTTGCGTGCGTGTGTGTGGGCTTGTGTGTGTGTGTGCGTGTCTGTGCCCATGTGTGTGTGTGTGCGTGTTTGTGTGTGTGTGTGTATCGGCTTGCATGTTTGTGCGTGGGCTTGTGTGTGTGTGTGTGCGTGTGTGTGGGTGGGTGTGTGTGTGTGCGTGCATGTGTGTGTGCATGTGTGTTTGTGTTTCCAGGAGGTAGTGTTGAAGGTGCTAAGGTGTTTAGAAAGTCCGTCCACGCTAACCAGAGCCAAAGCATTGCTGCTGCTACTGCTGCTCCTCCAGGACAACACACACACACTGATGTACTGCTGTCAGCACAGGTATACACACACACATACACACACGCGCACACACACACACACACACACACACACACACACACACACGTACGCATGCATGCAAATAGAAACACACACCTACACATATACAGTACATACAGGCACACACACACCATTGAGAAGTGTTGCATTCACGCACCTGTGGTGTAGCTAAGATAATTGTGTGTGCACAAATGTGATTGACAGGCAAGATGGATTCACCGATCAAGTCAGGGAAGTAATGCCCTGATTGGTCAGAAATGAGCCGGTAGCGGTCTGAAATCTATATAATTGTATCACACAAAGGCAGGCAGTGTCAACCATGAACAGATATTCTCACAGAGCATTTTACTCGCTAATAGCTGACGGATTGCTATTGGTATTTCTAACACATTATATTCATATGCTAGGTCTTAAATCTTACTTACATCACTTTTAATTGTAACTTTACCATGAAACTCAAACCGTAACCAAGCATAAAGCTCACGCAACAGGGGACAGTGAGGTACCAGGTGAGGCCATTTGGACTAGTTTGTATGGTAAGAGGTGGTAAAAGGTGCCATTCACGTTTTGCCAGAGGTGGTTTTGTTACTCTTTAGCAGTCTTTACTTGAACTTAGTTTATCTTAGTTATCGGTCCCACAAGAGAGATCACAATAGTCAATTGAAACTGAATTAGTCAATGCATTTTTTGCTCAATAAAATGGTAAAAGCGACGACTCATCATACTGTGTATTATTAGGATCTCTAAATCAGGGGTTCTCTTTTTCAAGCCGGGGACCGGCTTGTTATTAATGTATTAATAACATGCATTGGAAATCTTGTACTCCCCCTACTGGCTCAATGAACTTTCAAGTTATATCAAGTTATAAATGAGTAATTGTCTCAAAGCACTTGCACTTGTTTTATTTTTACATTTTTTATTTTATTTTTTATCAATTATTTTACAGACCCCTTGGCCATAAGCCCACTTTGAAAACCACTGCTTTAAAGAACCTCACATGTCTGTGAGCATATCACTGGAAGTGATCAGCATGTCGGCCCATGAGCCAAGGCGCAGGACCCCTAGACGACCTCGGTGCCAGCCTCCCCAGTGACCGCGTGGAGACGTTTTAATGAGATGCGGGGATATTAGTTCTAAAAAGCTAGGCGGCCTACCTAGGGTTACACGTATGGATTTCCCTGGATGTCTTTTTTTTTTGCTGCAATTACTGTGCCGCTTCATCAGCTGAGTTGGACTGTGTTTCACCCCGAACCAGCGATGCGGCAGCTGTGGACGTGGCGCATATATGATCAGATCCATATTCATGTTGTATACGTAGGCTCCCCTGGCACCACATGACCGGTCGACCGGTTTGAACACGGAGCTGCCGGGTGCCCTAGTTTACATAGCGCTGCACCGCCCTCCTCCCAGCGCACACTGTCTCTCTCTCCCTCTCTCTCTCTCTCTCTCTCTCCCTCTCTCTCTCTCTCTCCCTCTCTCTCTCCCTCTCACTCTCTCTCTCTCACTGTCGCTCTCTCACTCTCGCTCTCGCTTTCTCTCACTCACTCTCACTGTCTCTTTCTCTCTCTCTGTCTCTCAACTTATTTCTTTGGTCATTCGATGTGGGGTCAGGAACTAACTATCTTTTTCTTTTTTTCATGAAAGGCAAACTACTTTTTAAAGAAGTACTCTGTCAGAATAATGTTCAAACTAAATTGAACCACACATGACAAGGGCAGAAGTTTGTTCTCATGTGGTGGAGAGTTGCCCAACTCTTATTGTTTATTAAATATTTGACATATTTCTTGTTCTTCTATTCTATCTACTTTATATGAATTATACTTTGATTACAGGTGTATATTACAAAGGTTGCCTGTTCTTAATTAGTAATTACTGTTACTGCTGAATTAGTACTGAATTACATAATATCAACAAAAGTCTTCAATTTCTACCAACATAAATAGCCTAATTTTAGATCCCCGGTTTTAATCTGAGAGGCAGGATACTGCTGACAATTATTCAAATGGTTTGGGCTAGAAACACGAGTGAGTTCATTTAAATATAGTCCATTGCAGATATGAGGCTCGATGGTCGTCATTCCCAAAGGTTCTGATGTGCGTTGTTATTTTGACAGCAGGACCCCTAGCATCACTGCATCACATGTGCTTGTCCTATAAATACAGTTGTTTGTCTTTGTCCAAAAATAAGATTAGATTGTATTGATCCCAGGGAGAGAAGTCGGAGTGAAGCTAGACTTTTTAAGCGATAAAACGTATTGTATCACCGTTTACTCTTTCGTATTGACGCACCAATCTGCTGCTGTGAATCTTGAGATGTCTTCTGTTGAAAGTGCTTTCTGTTTCACATTTTTTTAACCAAACCCTCGTTTGCTCTCTTGTCTTTCGCCGTCCCTCTAGGTCTCTCTCTCTGTCTCTCTCTCTCTCTCTCTCTCTCTTTTGTTCCCTCCCTCTGTCTCTCTCTCTCTCTCTCTTTCGTTCCCTCCCTCTCTCTCTTTCTTTCCCTCCCTCTCTCTCTCTCTCTCTCTCTCTCTCTCTCTCTCTCTCTCTCTCTCTCTCTCTCTCTTTCGCTCTCTCTCTCTGCCTCTTCTCTTTTCCCGCTTGCGATTCTGTTTTGGAGCTGTCAACGTTGACCCGCCTGTCTCTCTCCCTGTGAGCTCTCAGCCTGATGCAAACACACATACTCTTTCTCTCTGTCCATTCCTCACCCAAGCACGCTGTTTAATTAGCCCCTCAGTGGTGTTTGTGTGCGCGCGCACATGTGTGTGTGTATGAGATACATTCTCATATTTCTTGCTGAAGTGGTGTCAAGACTGGCACTGAGAGTTGCGAGTGATGGCACACACACAAACAAACACACACACACACACACACACACAGCAGGCCACGTGTAGGTCAGTCGTGTGTGAGAGATTTGACAAGCCTCTTGTTGAGATGTACTGAGCCTCTGTCTCTCTTTAGCAGGCTATACAGGGAAATGGCTACAAGATTAACCGACAGAGTTTCAGTCAGCCAAGCAGACATAGAATTAGACTCATAAACACGAGCGTGTCTCCTTTAACCACAGTTTCTCTTCCAGGCACTTTAAAGCACAATACTTTATATGTGGCTCCCCATTAGATTGTATTTTTGGTTCTTTACATGTTGCGATGGGCTACAGTGAGACATATATACAAACGCATGGATTTGGTTTTCAAAAATAACCAACTGAGGCAATAGAGGTCTGGTCAGAATCTCATTGCTATTTGTAATAAGACAGATGACAAACGAAGGACCATGGGCACGGTCAACGCTGTGTTACAGAGTCCATTCTCTTTGTCTGTACAGCACCATGGTTTTCATTCAATAGTAACATCCCTTTGAGAACAACATTTCCCACAAGTGTCATGTCCGTTTTGAGCAGCTCACGCAATCTTTTCAGTATCCCCCTCTAATTGGATTGAAATAAAATTATTCAAGTTTGTATGGTAGTTTGTACCGGGGGGGGCCCCCCCCACATGAAGGAAAAATCCTTTATGTGAAGTGGAACAGGGACCTTTATAAAGACTGGATATTCTTTATAAAATATATATATATAATATTAATATTTGTATTAATATTTATTAATTATGCTATCTCTTCTTCTTGCATCTAGACTAGTCATGTACCTGGAGCGGGACCTGCGTAAAGCCACTCCACTTAGAGAGAACACCAACCAATCACAATACCTCTCACAGTGTCTGGGCTTAACAGTTGTTTACCTGACTCGCACTGTGCCGCTGATCCTGGGTAAACATACACACACACACACACACACACACACATACACACTATATCAAGATGACCAGATTTCTGAAATGAAAAACAGGGAAATTTGTAGTTTGGCTGTCCATATATCAACAAAATATCTGATGTTATTATTTCTGAAATAAAAGAAAAGGGAATATACAGTTTTTACATTTTGCCTATTCTTATCATGGTTAATGTACTGTAGTTAAAAATTGGGCAGTACATGCCCAATGGTTTACTATGATGGGTTTTAAGCTTTGGTAAACCAGCCAAAAACAATTCAAAGTCAGCTACTCGAATAGGGAATTGTTCTATATTGTATTACTAGCCTATTGTTTATGATCGTCATGCCTGCTTATGGTATAAAGTCGATACATAGATCCCCGTGTAGCAAGGTCGTGTCACAGCCTATCAGATAGACACCAGACTAATTACAACTGTCTCAAAATTGATGTTCATTAGCAAGCTAGAGCCTTGGCCATTTCAAAAATCTATTCATATATAACTCACAGATAACTCTGTGACTTTATGTTTTTGAAATCAGCTAAACACCAAAACACATGCTCAACTGGGAGTACAATTTAGTCCACACACCCTTCTTGCGATGGAATTTTCCTTCCAAATGCCCACTCCCAATGTTGCAACTCACAAGAAAGTTAATGTAAACTAGTGGGGTCTCATACCCAACCTAAGTCTGACCCATATTGACCCATACACACAACAGTTTTTACCTCGGGCACTCAAATGATATTTAGTAAAAGACTTAATTAAATAAAGAGCTATGCTATGCTATGCTATGTTATGTAATGCTATGTTATGCTATGTTATGTTCTGCTGTGCTGTGCTATACTCGACTCATTTCCTTTTACTCTCCAGAAAAGGTTCTGTCTGCATTAGGAGGTGTGGTGGGGCGGAGACACCCCCCTCCAGCCCAGAGCAAGAATCTGAAAATCACCTTGCCCTCGTTGTCCATCGTGCTGGACCTGCTGTCCTCACAGGTAGTCTCACAAATCAGACAAATAATAGTAGGAATGCTGGACCTGCTGTCCTCACAGGAAC
The DNA here is from genome assembly GCA_030340625.1 of Merluccius polli. Lineage (NCBI taxonomy): Eukaryota > Metazoa > Chordata > Actinopteri > Gadiformes > Merlucciidae > Merluccius > Merluccius polli. Next base: position 54,133 of record JAOPHQ010004060.1, read on the forward strand.
AGTACCTTCACAGTAACAGCTACTAACCATTGAATTGTTGAGAATTGTTTCTACACTGTTTTTTGAGGGCTTGAGCTTCTTTTGACTTTGAGTCTGCTGATAATGTCAGTCATTGTGGCTGAATGTTGACGATATCTTAAGATATCTGCCTTAAGATATCTGTGGGCCCCTTGTTCACCAAATTAGATTTCCAGTTTCTATGATAGTAATCACAAAGCTAGAATTCAAAAAAACATGATTGTTGTGTCCAAATCATACATTGTATATGGTTGTTATTTGCCCAATTATCTCCTAAACTCTATTTAAATGAATGTAAAAAATGTTGTACAATTCGTTATGGCCACACATGGCATGAGGGGTAATTCTGTGGTTACAGACCTTGGCTTTCATATTTGAGGCGCTCCAAACAAACATGATTTCCTATCTTTTTTTTAGCACAGTTCCACAGAGAAACGGCTTCTATCTCGGCAGATGTGGACTCACTTTGGTCCACTATGATGTGACTGACATGTGTGCTATGGACTATAAATGAATTATGTCCCTTCATAATTAATCCAAAAAATCTCTGCAAAAGAATTTGCAATAAACATAAGAGATGCAATGTTCAGGTAATCCCATAAATATCGCTGTACTTGATACGTACAGAGAGCTAGATGTGTCTAACATTTATCTACAAATAAGTAAGAAATCCCCCAGTTCAGAAGAACTCCTACAGACTGATGTAAGGCAGAGTTTAGCAACTTGCTTCAACATGGGAGAGTGAGTTTCCTGTGAACTGTCTTCAGAAATCCCCTGGCCTGTCAAGTTAATGCCCATAAATCAGTTATTATCTCTTCATTACAGGCATATACTGTATTACTGATAATCTGCTTATGCATCTGATGATGGCTCTGAGCTAGCTAGAAAGGCTTAGTGCGGCACCGCGGCTGCTTGTGTGTGTGTGTGTGTGTGTGTGTGTGTGTGTGTGTCTGTGTGTGTGTGTGTGTGTGTGTGTGTGTGTGTGTGTGTGTGTGTGTGTGTGTGTGTGTGTGTGTGTGTGCGTGCGTGTGTGTGCATGTCTGCATATCTGTGATGCATGATTTCCACCTCAAAACTTCTGGTAATCTCACTTTGACTCCAGAATTGTATTATGATCCTGCTTGTCAAGTCTTTGTTTTCTGTGTACAGAAATCACAAGGGTAATTCAATTGCTACATATGAACATGTTGTTGAATCAATGCGTTACATTCATTGTGCTAGTTTAGGTATGAGTGTACCAGTGGAAACACATGGTTAACCGGTATCACACACACATACATAAGATACACATCTCACAAAATAGGCTTTTCATTTTTAAATTGTTTCTTATGTATTCACTGCCTTTTTTATCTCCCCCCCTCCCTCCCCCTCTCTCTCTCTCTCTCTCTCTCTCTCTCTGTCTCTCGCTCGCTTTCTCTCTCTCTCTCTCTCTCTCTCTCTCTCTCTCTCTCTCTCTCTCTCTCTCTCTCTCTCTCTCTCTCTCTTTCTATCTGTATCTCTCTGTCTCCTCAGGTCTTTCGGTCTCATATTGTGTCAGAGAACTTTCTGGTACAGATTGGGAGGTTGCTGGTGAGTTTGGAGCTAGTGCACCGTTCTACATTCTATAATGTACAACCAAAAATTACATGTTTAACTTTTCACTATCTCTGCATAGTCACGTTGTGTGTATTATTTCTGCTATATGCTAAATATAGCATATAGCAGATAAATAAAATGCTACTACTCACTGGGACATACTTGTTCTCTTTTATCCCAAATGTTGTTTTTTTCCCCAAGAAACTGATTATAAAAATAAGGTTTAAATCTAAAAGGCTAAAAGATCAAAGTCCAAAAATGATCAAAGAGAAAATGAATAGCACTATGTCCCCAATAACTAATGCGTCTTTGTTTTTGTCTAAATTATGATGATTATTTCCCATTAGTTTGTGGGTGACTTGGCCTTTTTTATGAAGGTACCTGGAACACACACAGACAAGGCATCAATATTACTGAAATATTTATTTCATTTTTAGAGCAAATTATATTTATATGAACTACACACAATTTTTCTTGATTCATTATTCCCAATTAAAACTGAATACAAGAAACAGAACAAAAACAAAAACAATATACTATGTGGCCATAGTAGACCTTAACACTTTGGGAATATAAAGTTTAATTCAGTGGTCTGCTAGTGAAAAGTTCAGGTTGGCCGTATGCGCCAACCTCTAAATCATTAGCCTAACATGAATCTGCCTGAATTGTTAACGGGCCCACTTTTTAATTATCCTGATCTTTATGATTAATTAGGGCTCTGTCATTGTTAAATTACATTATTTTATGACTTAATGAAAAGGATTTAAATGCCTGAAAGACTCTAGACACACACTTTGTGTCACACACACACTAACGCACTCTCTCTCTCTCTCTCTCTCTCTCTCTAATTCATATTCAAAGGTGTTTATCGGCATGGAAAACATAAATGTTTTTAAATTTGCCAAAGCACAAAAAGTAAAATAAGATACACAAATACGTAATAATTACTAACAAAATACTTGGTATACTTAGGTATAATACTATTATATAATATAGTATATAATATAGTACTACTATTTAACTCTCTCTCTTTCTGCCCCTCAGAACTACTTCACATCAGTAATATCCAGTGAGAGTGATATGACCAGTGCTGTGGGTGAGACATGACCACTTCAAATTAAATACACCTGGCAGGTTTCTTTGCTTTAATTTATTCATTCTTTTGGAGGGAGATGTTTTTCATCTGTCTTCGAATGAAAATGCACTTTTAACACCTTGTTAGCTCATTTTATATTTATATAGTCCACAAAGTATTCTAACGCGTTTCCCAAAAATTGAATGTATTATCCTATTTCCTTTGTAAAACTGATTTCCTTGTTGCCATCATTTAAATCACTCTGATCTCTGAATATTAGATGGTATTTGGCCAAAGGTGCTATGAAGTGAGGGAAAACTGTTTACACCTAGACAAGTCAGGTACAATCCTATGCTCTTTAGACATAATCAACCCTTCAGAGACATGGTATTGTATTTGTAGATTAACATAATCGTGACAGAAGAAAAATTAACTCTAACCATAACCCAAACATCCACCTGTGTTGCTTCCAAACTTAATATTATAAATAGTAATAGTGATTGATTAGATGTCACCTGAACCACCCTTGCTTTCCATACCTCACCACCCTGCACTACCACCACCTCCTACCCACCTCCACCACCACTACCACCACCCCTACCCACCATTACCACTACCACACCTACCCACCACCACCTCCACCACCACAACCACCACCTCTACCCACCATTACCACCACCACCCCCTACCCACCTCCACCACCACCACACCTACCCACCACCACCTCCACCCCCTACCCACCTCCACCACCACTACCACCACCCCTACCCACCATTACCACCACCACCCCCTACCCACCTCCACCACCACCACCACCACACCTACCCCCCACCACCTCCACCCCCCTACCCACCTCCACCACCACTACCACCACCACCACCCCTACCCACCACCACCACCTCCACCCCCTACCCACCACGACCACCAACCCCTACCCACCACCACCACCACCAACCCCTACCCACCACCACCACCACCACCACCACCCCTACCCACCATTACCACCCCTTGCTCACCACCACCACCACCCCTACCCAACACCGCCTCCACCCCCTACCCACCACCACCACCAACCCCTACCCACCACCAAACCACCTCCACCCCCTACAGGAGCAGCAGCCTATGAGGAGATGATCAGGACCACTCTCTCCATCCTGGAAGTCCTGAGTGAGCACCCTGCTGTGATCAACAAACACCACAGTGCTGTGGGTATTCATCTCTCTCTCTCTCTCTCTCTCTCTCTCTATCGCTTCCTCTCTTCCTGTCTCTCTCTCTCTCTCTCTCTCTCTCTCTCTCTCTCTCTCTCTATCGCTTCCTCTCTTCCTGTCTCTCTCTCTCTCTCTCTCTCTCTCTCTCTCTCTCTCTCTTCCTCTCTCTCTCTCTCTCTCTCTCTCTCTCTCTCTTCCTCTCTCTCTCTCGCTCTCTCTCTCTTTGTTACTTTCTCTTACTATCTCTTTCTCTCACTCTTGATCTCGCTATCTCGATTGCTCGCTCTCTATCGCTGCCGCTCTCTCTGTCTCTCAGTCTCTCGGTCTCTCTCTCGGTCTCTCTCTCTCTCTCTCTCTTTATCTCTTCCTCTCTCTTTCTCTCACTCTCTTGAGCTTTCTATCTTGATTGCTCTCTCTATCACTGTGACTCTCTCGACTCTCTCGTTATGTCTCTCTTCTCAACCGCTCTCTTTAAATCTATCTTTTCCCTCTCTCCTTCTCTATCTCCCTCCCTCTGCCAGTCTCTTTCTATTTTTTATTTCTCTCTCGATCTCGATCTCTCTCTCTCTCTCTCTCTCTCTCTCTCTGTCTCTTTCTCTCTCCCTCTCTCTCTCTATTTCTCTCTCCCTCTCTCTCTACCTCAATCTCTTTGAATTTCTGAATCTTCCTCTCCATATCTCTCTGGCTTTCCCCGCTTTCTTTCTCTTGTACTCCCTCTTTCTCTTTCTCTCCCTCTCTGGATCTATTAACTCGATTTCTTAGTGTGACATAGGCATGGTTTCCACATTTCAGAGACATTTTCCCAGTGATGAGAGATGTTACAGAGCATGCAGCGTGTGAGTCTATCCATGGGAGTTCCTTGGTGGTTTGTTTGGATAAAAATCTACCGAAAGACCACAACTGTGCTGCAAGGCGAATGTTAATGACTCCTTCAACACTGAGAAGTATCTGTTCCTCCTTGGGCTTACGCAGGCGGTACACGCACCTGGGATGTGTGCGTTCACTGTCGCCATTCCGGTCCACTTGGTCCGTCTATTACCAGTGTGTGTGTGTGTGTGTGTGTGAGGGGGGGGGGGGGTTTATTAGGTCTAGCTCGGTTATTAGGTCTGGCGCTGATCAACTATCGAACCAGCCACTTCCAATCAAACTTGGTGCGTGTCTGGGTTTGCATCCGAGCCAGCCATGCATCCCCCCCCCCCGTGTGTGTGTGTGTGTGTGTGTGTGTGTGTGTGTGAGGGAGCAATGAGATCACATTTAATGAATATCGACACAGGGAGCGAGGGTGAAAAAGAGGAGCAGGAAGCGTATGTGAAGGGCCAGATGGAGGATGGAGGAGACGGGGAGGAGGAGGGGGCAGGTAGAGGGGGAGAGGAGATGAGCGGACGGGGCCGATAGTCGATAGCGCATGAAGACACTTTAATCACCTGCGGCCAGCTCCGATGAGCTGCTATCGCCCGCTGAGCAAGGACACCCACGGGTGCTAATGCTAACTTCTAGACAGCGGTTTAGCCGGGGATTTTCTGTGTTAAAAAGAGGCATAGTCATTTGAGCATACAGAAGCTTTTCTTTGTGTGTGTTTTTAAGCTTTTTAGTTGAGGTTTGTGCCGAGCCCTGCTGCTATAATAAATGGCGATCACTGCATTGTTATAGCAGACCTCACATTCATTCATGAATGCATTCATTCACCCATTCATACACCAATGGCGATGCCAGCCAGCTCGTCAGGAACAGTCAGAGTTAGGGTGTCTTACTCAGGGACACCTCGACAGTTAGCGAGGAGGAGCCGGGGATCGAGTGTCCAGCGACCTTGCGGTTGCCGGACAACCCACTCTACCTCCTGAGTCACTGCCACCCGTCAAAAGTGAAGCAAACGTTATGATGTATCGACGAGGCAACATAGTCTTTGCTCATAATGGTGTAGTCGATCAGGGTCACTCACTCGGGCTGGCTAGACTAGTGCGTTATTCTCCAACCATACTCGCAAATGTGTTC
>JAOPHQ010004060.1:62500-85897 GCA_030340625.1 Merluccius polli
AACAGTGAAAGCAATTCTGTTCAGTTGAAAAGCATACCACTCTCCCCTTATGACCAGGGGTGTCAGAAAATATTGATGGCCATTAAAACTGCAGTCATCTGTTTTCCAATACTGATACAATATTGATATTTAATGTCTGGATAAATAGAAAAGTTAGATATTTTTTAACACTTTTTCTTAAAGGGCAATTAGTCCACTTTAAGTTTCCAAAGTGTTGCAAGTGTGCAGAGAAGGTCCAAACCAAGGCATGGAAATACACACTCATACAGACACAGACACACACACACCCTCTCTCTCTCTCTCTCTCTCTCTCTCCTCTCTCTCTCTCTCTCTCCTCTCTCTCTCTCTCTCTCTCTCTCTCTTTATCTCTTTATCTCTCTATCACTCACTCACTCACTCACTCACACACACACACACACACACACACACACACACACACACACACACACACACACACACATTTGCCTTTAACTGTTTGTGCACAGCATATTAATTCCAAGGCCAGCTGTGCCCATCTTAGCCGTGAATCACTAGTAGCTATTATTTATTTACAAACAGACACACATTCTCTCACCATTAACATTAATTTATTCACATGCACACACACACACACACACACAGTAATGTTGATTTATTTATTGATGCAGTTGATACTTGGTCAATGCCAACAGCAACATTAGCAGAAACGGTGCTGGTGAAACACTGACCAAAGTCCTGTTGGCTAGCTGCTAGCATACATTAGCAAACACTTGGTGGTTGTTGTTGTTGTTGTTCTTGTAAGCTGTTAAACCCAAATGAGCTAAGTTGGGTGGAAATGAAACACACTTAATTTAGCTTATTTTCTGTTCATCCACATACTGTTCTTTTTGTACCGTCAATTAGTAAGTAGCCAAGGACAAACTCCGTCTTAAGTTTACAAAGTGTGTCTCCTAAAGCGATTTAAGTGCTCCATGTATGAGTTCCTGTTTCTTTATGTGTTTAAAGGACCTTATGTATTTAAAGGACCATACCAATGGTAATAAAACAATCGTAACCGTCTCTCCTGGTTTCACTAGATCTGCTGCCAATATACTCTGTCAAACAGACTTTGTTGTGCTCATACCGATTCTGCCTAAGAGCATGAAGCAGGAGCACGCCTCAACACGAATGTAAAAAGTGGTAGAGCAGCCCGCGGATGAAGTAGAAAATAGCGTAATCAAACCAAAACGGCAGAAGTGGCACTTTCCTTTACTGCTTCCAAAGTGCTACTGCTATTGGTTACGTCTGTGGCGAGGTGCTCACGCTAAATGCTCTTCGGCAGAATCGGCACAATAAAGATATTTTGTGAAATTATATCGGTAACAGATGTTTTAATGAAGACAGGAGAGATGGTTAAGATGGTTTCATCAGCCAGACCGATATTGTCCTTTAAGTCGTGTCCAGAACGCTGTCAAGGCACCCAACCTCAGAGCACTGTATAGGTGAGAAAATAGGTGAAGGTATCCTTACAGGGAAGGTTGCTGATAGATAATAAGCTCTAATAATAAGTACTAATAATAACTTCTGCTAATGGAATCAATTCTGCTATAGGTAGTAGTACACAAGAACCCAATAATTGTGCTTTTCAGAAAACATAACTGGGCTAATTCATCAAACGATAATCAGCCCACTAAAGATGAGAACAATGAGGATATTGTGGAACATGTTTTCGAACGGACGGAGGCATGCATTATCTTGAAAATCCGTCGCATAAGTAAGGGGATTAGTTGGCGTTAAACCAATTGTAGAGGTCATTCACGGTGCACCTTGAATCACAGGAATGACTTGCATCACCTATACGAACCAAGGGATTCGAACAGCCCTCAAACAGTGTGTGAGCAGAATACCGGAGCAGAATAATGAGATCCTAATCTGACACAGCACGACGGGTATGCTAAAGAGCGGGAACCTGCCTTGTGTGAGACAGAGAGTAGAGATGTAGGTGACTTTGATAACGCCATGCTGAAACTGATAATGCCATGCGCAAACACAAAATCTGCTGATCCTTGGTTTACCCCCCCGACGATGACTCACCCTTCAGGTGTGTGCATGTGTGTGTGCTTGTGTGCATACGTACCTGTGCCTGTGTGTGTGTGTGTGTGCGTGTGTGTGCGTGTGCGTGCACATGCATGTCTGCGCCCATCAATCTTGAAGTGTAACCAGGCACTAAATTCAAATCTCAGAGACATCAACGTGTCACACAAAAGTGCCGTTGCCGTACAAAGCAATGTGAGTCGGATGACGTAACCTGGCAACCAGCTGCAGACAGACAGACAAGCAGAACATGCCATTAGCACTGACATGCTAACCAGAGATGCTGCTGCTGCTGTCCCTCAGGTTTCATTTGAGTGTCTTGGTTCTCTTTAAGGGTCAATTCACTGGGGATGTGTGTGTGTGTGTGTGTGTGTGGTTGTGTGTGTGTGTGTGTGTGTGTGTGTGTGTGTGTGTGTGTGTGTGTGTGTGTGTGTGTGTGTGTGTGTGTGTGTGTGTGTGTGTGTGTGTGTGTGTGCATGCGCAGAATACATGCTGAGCTGCTCGTACATGCACATGGGTGCCTATCTGTGTGTGTGGGTATGTGTGTGTGCGTGTGTGTGTGTGTGTGTGTGCACGTGAGTGTTAGAGAAAGATATTTGTGGACGTGTGTGTGTGTGTGTGTGTGTGTGTGTGCGTGCTACTCTGTGCGTGCTTTATATGTGGTGCATGTTACTGCATGTACGCTTGCTCGATAATGTGTGTTTATTGCATGTGTGTGTGTGTGTGTGTGGTTGTGTGTGTGTGCGTGCAAGTGTGAGTGTGTGTGTGTGTGTGTGTATGTGCATGTGTAAAAAAAAAAAAATATGATGGATGATGTCTTCTGACTGCAGTTGTCGGTAGAGCCTCATTTCACGGTCATCCGTCTCCCAGCCGAGTGGCCAGACAGACTAGCGAAGAAGACAGTGATAAGTGTTGTTGTGTGTGTCGTGTTATCCTGGCTCCTATTACAACCACTAGCTGTAGTGGATATATACACATGACTGATAGATAGGATGACTGCCGCCGCCGCCGCCGCACGGAAGCAAGACCTGGAGCATGAGCTCTAGAAAATGCTCTGCCACTTTGCGTTTTGAATGAGAGAGTGCCTCACAATGAATAGTCAGTTCACCTTTTGTTCTTGGTGTCAGGTTTACAATGCAATTATCACAGTGGGAACAACGTTCAGTGCAGCACAAACGTACGTTTTCTGTATAGTGGCGTGCAGAGAATGTTATCCCACTTTGGTAGATGAGTGTCGTGGAGAGTGGTGTCATATTGTAGTGTGGCACTCTTGCTGCTTTGTTTTAATTATGGATCGTTTCCACCAAAAGCTTTCGGTATAGTATCTTTGAAACCGTTACCTAACCCTGTGCCAACCTGTACCTAACCCTAGATCTGCTTTGCGTTTCCACCGCTAACAGCTACCTTAAATGTAGGCGGGGTTCATAGCCACGTCGCTATCGTGACGTCATATTCGACCCGACAGAGTAAACAAAGGAACACAACAACGCAATGGAGGACATCGAATGTTTCACGTTCTTTCTCCTTGGGATGTGGATGTTTATTACAACCAGGAGACGAGCTTTGTTTAATGAAAGGCTGTAGGCAGCAGGGTGAAATACTGCCCAAATAATATATATAATAGTTGCAGTCGCAGTCGATGGGATATTTAAAAATGGCGGGTTTGTGCATTGACTCCTTTGTCATGCAAAGCGATGATTCTGTTTACCAGTCAATGCTCTGGCTTTAGACTAGTGCCCTTAGTGCCTTAGTGCCCGTACAAAACGTGCCTGTTCAGAACGGGCTGATTGCTTGACCTCCGGTATCGCTGCTTGCAGCTTTTTTGAGAAATGCTCATCCAAACAACTTCACACTCGACACTGTGCTTCCTTGGGTCCTCAGCAATACACCCGCCAAGTGTGAAGTCGATCAGACGAACGGTTGTCGAGAAAATCGAAGGACATACATACATGCATACATACATGCATACATACATGCGTACATGCATGCATACATGCGTACATGCATGCATACATGCATGCATACGGAGACTCCTTCCATTTTTTTAGATTGCATTTCAGTTTTTAACAGGACTTCATTGTCATACTAAAAGAAAATCTACACATTTCAGTGTAGAGGTGAGTAACAAAATAAATTGTAATAAAGAATTGGCACTGTGCCACATGGGCTCTGCATTTCACGTTGTTTTAAGCGTGATAATTGCATTTTCATGTGCGGCACAGAATCCTCTTCATTATTCTCCACGTGAAATTGGTCTCCCAGAAAAAAGTACCGGCAGATTTACCGCGCCATTTGCCCCCTAACGCATTCGCTTGTGATGCCTGGGCTGCAAGCAAATTGATAACAAATTGTTAATATAACAAACACACACATATGCCATATAGCCATATACACACACACACACCTTCTTAACCTGTGTAAGTCCATTACCACTCCCGTGCTCACTAATCTCGTGAACCCCCCCCCACCACCATGACCTCTAGCTACTTATTTGGTAGGTGAAGACTCCCCCATTTCTTTATCACTAATAATATTAACCCCACCTCCATTACTTTACCCCCACCCTCTCCTCCGCACTCGTCGTCGCTGGTAGAGTGACATGAACTTAATAAATTGGTGTCACCACCACTCTCCTCTCCTCTCTATGCATTAGCTCTCGCTCACTCGCTCTCTCGCTCTCTCTCGCTCTCTCTCACTCCTCCTTCTCCGCCGACAAGTCTTAAGAGCAGCAGTCAACATTTTTCGTCTTATTCCTCTCTCTCTTTGTCTCTGTGTATGTGTCTCTCTCTCTTTCTCCCCCTCACTCTTCTCTTTTTTTTCTCTCTCTCTAACTCTCGCTCTCGCTCTCACTCTCGCTCTCTCTCGCACACGCCTTTTCTTTAATTCATTATTATTAATCTATGTATTTCTCGCCCTTTCACACACACACGCTTACTTTATCCCTCTCTCTCTCTCTGTCTCTCTGTCTCTCTGTCTCTCTGTCTCTCTGTCTCTCTCTCTCTCTCTCTCTCTCTCTCTCTCTCTGTCTCTCTCTCTGCCACTTCCCTTGGTTTTTCACGCCAGGGTTGTACAATCAGAAATTAAATTGCCTGGGTCCCCCAGTCAGATAAGTGCAGCTGTGAAGCTGGGCCTGGCGGTAATTAGATGGTAAATTGGGGACATTAACGTTTGGGGGAGGGTGGGAGAAGAGGTTGGGGTGGGTGCTGAGCGCCTATCTCTCTGTGCTGTTATCACAGCCGCGACCCACCTTCAAACAACTGTATTTAATATGACCTTTAGCTGTCTGTGTGTGTGTGTGTGCGTGTGTGTCTGTGTGTACGACATGTGCATGTGTGCTCAAGAGAGAGAGAGGGTGTGTTTTGTGGTGTGTGTTTGTGTGTGTGTGGTTGTGTGATTGGAAAAAGTTTTGTGTTATCTGAAGTGTGGACAGCACTATTGTAAATCTTGCCACTAAAGTACCAAACCTTGCTTGCACCTTTTCAAATTTGGTGTGTTGCTCTGGACCCTCACATGCATTTTGGCAACACTGTGCAGAACTAGAAAGGGTGTTATTCCAGCACTGTCATGTACATTTTGACTTAAGTTAATGAATTTTCTGATGCTTAATGCGCACCTTGATAACCCTTACTGACATAATTCGAGGAAAATGACGGATTGCTGTTGTCCATCACCGTAAAGGGGAACTGTCACACTCTGCTATTTGCTCATAGAAGAGGGTACAGCGTCATTCAAGTATTGTGTAAAAATGGCAATTTTCGCATATGTTTTTGAAAAATGAGCAGAGCGTGACAGTTCCCCTTTAAACCCATGTTCTAAATGATGCATAAAGAACTCATAAAGGCATATGTGGTGTATTATCGTATTTTGCTGTTTACAATATACCATAAGAATAGAGGAGTCTGTGTCATAGATTGGCTATAGATTAACTAGCTAACCCACACAGGCTAGCTACAGATGAAAAAGCGTTTACCACAGCCATATGCACATGTTTTCGTGTGATATCATATATTAATTCACTCAACACACACCCACACACCATTGTACAAAACCAAGTTAACATATATATAATAATTTATGCCATTTTGTGGACACTTTTATCCAAAGCGTGTTACAATACTGTGAGCGCAGACAATACCATTAGCATGGGTGGTCCCAGTGGGAACAAACCTCTAACCCTGGCAATGTTAATGCCATGCTCTTCCAGTTCAGCTAGTCAGGACCAGGTTCACAAGATCAGATCAGTACTAAGGGTTTTTAAACAAGAAGCTGGTTTCACGCTGTTTCGCTTCCTCACATTTTCACATTGTCCACGGGACATATTTCTACTGCGACACCGAAAAAGTGATCAAGTCTCAGAGTTTCAGGTTTCCCTTATAGCCATGTGACAAATGACCAGCGGTAAAGAGGTTAATTTCAACGCGTGTCAAGAATGTTCCCGTTTATGATATAGGTTATAAAGCCACAGTTTGATTTCCCAGTGCTGCTTTGGGCCCGGCCTCTTCAGAACACTGATGATGAATGGCTCACAGCAGCAGGGACTCATATTTCACTCTAAGCTGCTGTCAGTTTGTGTGTGTGTGTGTGTGAGTGCGCGTGTGTGAGCGTGTGTGCGTGCGTGTGTGTATGCGCAGATGGTGCTGGCTGGGTCTGGTGGATCAGCGATGCGTTGATGTATGGCTGTGTGTCTTGGAGGTGGCCTGCTTTATCACGCACTGTCGGCCTGGCAGGCCCCTTCCTCTCACTCACGATGTCACTTCCTGCACCCGAGACCATCCATCACTCACACTCCAAAACACACACGCGGACACACACACACACACACACACACACACACACACACACACACACATAAACACACTCAAAAACACTCACACAAGCACACTCAAAAACACACGTCCAAAAACACACGCACACGTACACACACACACACACACACATGCACACACATGGACACACACACACACACATATCAGACACACACACACACACACACATGGACACACACACACACACACACACACACATGGACACACACACATACACACAATCAAAAAAACTAACACACACACACAAACACACACATACACACACGTATCCACACCACATACATAAAACAATCACAAATTCAAAAGTTAAGTGTGAACGCTAGCACAGTGCACACACTAAAATACTAAAGTAGAAGCTCTCACTCACACACACACACACATACACACACACGTATTCTGCAGCAATTAGCTGTGAACCAGCGAGTCTTTAGTTTAAGGTGACAGGATGCCATGTCTAATACTCACACACATCCCTCTCGCTTTTCTGGTTCTGCCTTTATGGATGTGATGGATGAAGTGTTTGTGTGTGTGTGTGTGTGTGCGTGTGTGTGTGCGTGTGTGTGTGTGTGTGTGTGTGTGTGTGTGAACGTGCGTGCGCGTGCGTGACTGCTTGCCTGTCTGTCTTGGTGTCCAACAGTAACATATGTATTTCTCCTCAAACTAAGGTAATTTATCAACTTCTCCCCTCATTCTCTCTCTCTCTCTCTGCCTCTCTCTCCCAGGTTAATCAAACAGAGTGAGATTGTCCCGTCTGTGTTGCAGCTTATTACGGTAAGCCGTCTCCACCATCAGCCAGGCCGCCACTCCGCCGTTAGTCCACTCCGGTCTGTCATGTGATGTCTTGACATCGTAACAACTCTCCACGGTCCCAGCTCCACAGTCAAACGAGACTGGACAACAGTCTCGTTTGGACAACTCTGATGCCGGGATCAGACCGCTCGATATTTTCTTCTGTCTTTCACGATGGTCACCATGTCCAATTATGGCGATAAAATCCTCGGGGCACATGACAAGTTTAACCGCCACGTATTCAGTCTTCACGACCGGGCATCAAGTTCACCTGGGATCAGGAAAGAGGGGTCGATATTTAACACGTCAACGTCCGTGTACGTTGACGTTGACGTGACGTGACGTGACGTAGGAGTTGTCGGACAATGTGACGGCGAAAATATTCAAACACGCTAGACTTTACGTCGGGGTGTGTGTCGCAGCGCGTCCCAGATGCTACATTGCAAGCCGATGTTCATAATCGGCCCGCGGCGCTGAAAGATTGTCTGCGACGCCAAAATCGTGTTGGAATGGGGCTGAATTTGTGAACAAAAGGGACTAAATCACTACATTCAAACACCACTTGTTCTGCGAATGCTATAGGGGTTGGATTTACATTGATGTTTGCGTGTTATGTTACGTTTTTCCACCTGAGGTGGTCACAGATAACGCTGCGATGGTTACGTGTGCATGTATTTGTATCGATACATTTGTTGATATGTTTTAAAAGCCATTATTGGTCAATGTGGCTCATGAAATGTGATTCACATACTTACGAACGTCACATTTAGTTTTGAATATCGAGATATCTCGTTCTCGCTCGCCGCACTGTATGTATCTCTCTCAGTTACTGTCCTTGCATCTTTTTCCCTGTCTCTCTCTCTCGTGTCACTCCCGCTGCTTCTCACGTCTGCCTGTCACGTTAGTTTATTGATGTGCTATGCAAATGCACGCGGGCGACATTGACCTATTAGAGGGGCCCATGTAATTGACTGACAGGTCATCTGCGGAGAGTGGGAGGGATTAATGGAGTGGAACTATGGACTCTATCGCACACACGCACACACACACACACACACACACACATGCAGAGTAGTTTGTTATCAGGAAAGTGTGGAAATGTATTTGATAAAAACAGACACAAACACACACACACACATCTATGTGCACACAAACACACACACACACACACACTGACATGCATGAAATGCACACAAACACACACACACACACACACACACTCCCGCTGTTCTGTAATCACTGTTCTGCACGGATGCCTTGTCCAGCCCAGACGAGCTGATTGCAGAATGTTAAACACGCTGATTAACTCCCAGCCACTCCTGATTGTTTACTCCTGTCTGCGGCCGTCATGTCCATACGTCCCATTAGTGTATGCAAGCCGCAAATTGCTCAGCGCTGCCTGCGACCGCTCACAGGGCGCTGACCGATAACTCCTGTCTACCCCCGTGCCGTGTTTTGATCAGCCCTGATCAGAGTTGTCACGGGGGAAACGCTGCTTAACTCTATTGGCTGGGGATGATAAAGTGCTCCTGTTGAAGACTTGAAACGCAGCGGCCTTGAAGTCTTGTTCTATTACTCCAACCTGAGCGGTCAGAAGGAGTTTAGCACAGCTGCTGGCTACAGGCAACGCAAGCCCGATCAGCTTCACAATAGACCCTGCTTGGAAATTCTTTGGAAAAAAAAAATTTGGTTTTATTATGATAAATTATGTATCATATACATTTTTGTGTCCATTTTGTTAGGAAACACATCTTTGAAAACATTGTTGAAATGATGCTGTTCTCGTGTGTAATGAGTCATCATTCACACCCCCTGCACACACACATCTGAATTCATCTTAATTTCTAGTGTAATATCCCTGAATAGCCTCTCTATCTCCCTCTCTCACTCTATATCTTTCTGTTTCTCTCTGTCATTATCTATCTACCCATATATGTCTCTCTCTCTCTCTCTCTCTCTCTCTCTCTCTCTCTCTCTCTCTCTCTCTCTCTCACTCACTCACTCACTCACTCACTCACTCACTCACTCACTCACTCACTCACTCACTCACTCACTCACTCACTCACTCACTCACTCACTCACTCACTCACTCACTCACTCACTCACTCACTCACTCACTCACTCACTCACTCTCCCTCCCTCCCTATCTCTCTCTCTAGGTGAACAGTGGTAATGTTACCGGTGTGTTGGTCCAGACTGGAGTGGCCCTGCTGTGTAACCTCAGTAGTAGCGGGAGTCCGGAGCAAGACCTGAAGCCCCTCTACCACCAAGGTACCCCCCCAGAATCCTCCACTAACCGCATGTCTCTATTGTCTGGCTCTGCCTCTGTTCTACTGCAAGGTATTTTGAATGTAATGCAATGTATTTTGTATTGGTCTACATTTAAAGCACTTTGTGCGTGTGCTTGAAAAGGGCTGCATGAAATAAAGTGTATTAGTAGTAGTAGTAGTAGTATTTTTATAATAATAATATTATATAATGATATTATATTATAATACATATTATAATAAATTATATAAAATGGCTAAATGAGTTAAGTTTTATAGCTGTTGGGAGCTCAGCAATTAAACCCCTTGAAAATGTACTGGAGGAAGGGAAGTTAAGTGTTTTCATTTCCGCTGCAATGCCGCAGAGATGGCACGCAAAAAAAAAGAAAAGAAAAAGATGCCGCATGAGGGAGCAAAGGAAACATTAAAAGAGACATTTGTGAGCTATGGATTTTTTAATTTATTTTCTAGTGTGCGCATAGGTGTGCCTTGAGAAAAAAAAAACACAGCTAAACATGCAGAAGCTTGTTTGGTAAGACGTACGCAGGAAGCTAATTAAAGAACTTTTATGTGTGTTAGATCGGGTAACCTGGCGTGCACACACACACACACACACACACACACACGTACACATATTTCATCTGTTCCTTAGTGTAATTTAACAGGCTTTATTGGCATGACTGTTCATGAACAAATATTGCCAAATCAGTAGTGTTACAACATTATAAGATCAACAAAGTAGCTTCGTTATTGTGTGTGCTGTCTGTGTTATTATGTCTGTGTTATTGTATGTGTAGTGAACATGCGTGCCTGTGTGTGTATTTGTTTATATGTTGTATTACTTTTCTGTTTTATGATTCTCTACCATTTCTCTTTCCTGCTGTCTATCCAACACACACACACACACACACACTCACACACACACACACATACACACACACACACACACACACAAACCCCCCATAATTACATTGGGTCAGCAGTGCAGTGTTTTAGTAGTCAGCATCATTATCGTCCAATCAGCTTTCTACTCACCGAAAGAAACTGTCAAGCCAGCATTAACACTGGGCCCGGCAATTAATGCTGCTATCTCTCGCCCCTACTCCCTCTCTCTCTCACCCCATCTTTCACTCTCTCTCTCTCTCTCTCTTTGTCTCTCTCTTTCTCTCATTTTCGTTTTTCGACTCCTCTCCTCTTCTCTCCATTCGTTTTTCCCATTCCCCTTTTTCTCTTTACGCTCCTCTTCTCTCATCTCCCCTTCTCACCTGTTTGTTGCCTCTTTTTTTTGGTTGTGTCACCTCCTTAACCCCCCATCTCCCAATCCCAGCATGTCTTCGTTCTCCTCTTCTCCACTCATCATATACTCTGCTCAACCTCCTCCTCCTCCTCCTCCTCCTGCTCTCCTTATATTTTTATGGGGGTCTTCTTGAAATCCAGATAAGGCTGAGGGGTGTCGAGCGGCTGGGAGTTAGAGTGAGAGAAGAGGGGAGGGGAGAACGCGTGTATAATTGGCTGTTTAACGTGTGACAGAGAGAGAGAGAGAGAGTGTGTGTGTATGTGTGTGTGCGTGTGTGGTTGACAGAAAGAGAGGGCGAAAGAAGAGCACATGCGATGCTAAAGTCTGTGTTGATAATAAAGGGATGCATGTGATGCAAGTGTGTGTGTGTGTGTGTGTGTGTGTTTATGAAGATGATGTTTATAATTGGGCAGATTTGATCCAACCATGTTCATGCCCCGCAAGGGGTAAAAAAGGCAGGAGAGAGAAAGAGAGAGAGACACACACACACACAAACACGGGAGGGGGGGGGCAGTAAAACACATAGTATGGAACAACCAAGAAAGAAAATTAAGAAAAGAGAGGGATGAGATAGGAAGAACTAGAGGACGAGGTTTAAAACAGGTGATGGGCTAGAAAGAAGAGCACCTGACAGAGAGGGAATAGACGGACAGAAGTGAATGTACTCCAACAAATGTGTTGCTACATTTGAGGATCGTGATACTGTTTGGACTCCCTCTCAAATCCAATCCATGATATTGATATTTCATTCATCGATAGTTAGGAAAGTTGGATTCTGTTGTGTAAAGTTCCACCCAGAGTCTGCTAGGTGTTATTGGGAAATTGTGTTATTTCAATACATTAGTATTAATAACACCCTATATCGCTCTTGTTTTGCAGTGTCAGATTTTTTTCCTAACCGATACACACAACCCACATTACCCTCAGCTAGGTTATTAAACGAAGAACAGAGGGGTTTTAGAGGAAGATTTAAATGACTATATTGGACAATATTAATGAATACATGATTTACCACCGCAAATCACATCTCCGTCACATCTTTACATCGCATTTAAAAAATAATAATAATTTAACCTTTATTTAACCAGGCAAGTCATTGAAAACCAATTGCTATTTACAATGGTGACCTTCAAAGCCTCTTGAAGGAAGCTAAAAAGAAATGTCAAAAGTTGCACCATATAGATTTTGCTTCTCTCTACATTTGGATTGAGAAGGACGTTCGCAGGCAGACTGCAACCTAATTAACGGGCTTTTGACAAAAAGTCCTTGAAAAAGTTTTGCAGTGTGTACCTTACCTACCTTCTAGGTTTTATCCGTTATCCCATGCTTACCAATGTGGGGTTCCTTGGGAGATGCAAGGCTGTGTTGTCACAGAGGATGGTCACAGTCGTAGGGGCTTCTAGGCACCACATCTGGCCCTTCATCTAGCGTTCAGGCCCTTGTCCCCACAAAGCGGAGTCAATCAATGAGAATGCCCTCTGGCATAAATTATACCACGAGAAGTTGCCCCTCCATATTTACCTCGCACATAATAGGCAGCGTCGAGGCGGTCAGTGTGGACGGCCACATTTACATAATAACAATCAATAAGACACTTCTGACGCAAACACTCCAACATTCATTAGTCCCGCAGAGGAATGGAGACAGACGTTCCCGGTTTTAATGCAGTCAGAGTGGACAAGATAAATCGCTAAATACGTATAGGGAATGCACTTCTTTTGTCCTTAAAGGGCACCCTTCAGTGCAATTCATTTCCTGCTGTCCATCGGTATTTGATTGCAAATGGACATCATTGGTTTGGCTAGAATGTGGCAGATGGAGGACGTGTTAAATATGAAATTGCAAAATTGCAATTTCATATCTTGAAACGTAATATTGCTATGTGCAGAGTGAGACCGTGTTGTGTGGGATATCTTTACGTATGCAGATCACATTCTTCAGATAAGATAACACTTTATTAGGAGATAACACTATTCATCTCCCAAGGGAAATTCAGGTGTAAGAGCAGCAACATGGGACAGTGCAAATCAAACAAGAGAAGATAAGTATACAAATAAGAATACAAATAGAAATGGCAATAACTACAATATACAGCTAATAAAAAACAATACATCTAATAGAATGAACTAAGGTAATAACACAATTCTAAATATGCTAGTCAGAATGAGCTGCACATATCTAGATTACTTTTCACCTACGAGAACCCAAAACATTTGTATTAAAAGGTGTCATTGGGCCATGACCAAATACCTACCAACACAACCCTCACGAAATGCCTGAGGCAACATTTATATAGTATATTTTTAGCTTTATCTACTTTTCTAAACTATTCAAACATATCAATGACTGATTTTCAACTGCAGAAGAGGGGTTATGGATTTGTTTGCCATTATCAATAATTCCATGCATTGCCTCCTAATAATTAAGCTTTTGAAGTACAGTGGATGTTGGTCAGTTTGGAAAAAGTGGCTTTGAAGTGTACTTCATGCCCTCTAACCGCCAGAAATCGATTGAGGCAGACCCAGTATGCATGGTTAGTGTTGGCTGTTTGTTATAGGTGGTATTAGTGCATGTCAGCCGTTTATTTAGTGTTTAGCCTCTGATATACTTCTGTTTATAAGGTGTGTCCTTGGTGTCCAGATAGATCCAGATAGTTTGTGAATGCGGTCCCCCTCTGGCATGTGTCTTCAACAGTGACTGTGAATGGGAACATTCAAATACTTGCCTTGTTGCAATAGAGCTGCTATAAGACCTTCAAAACATTAGTCGGGCCTTCATTTTGGATTTAGTGAAGGCAAACTTGCCGCCGCCAGATGTGATGACGACGTTGTTTATTGGTCTCCTTGACGTTTCCACATCGTCTCTTTGACGTTTCCAAAATGGAGCTGGCTTTAGTCATAGATGCAAACACACATGTTGCTGAATAGGTTAAGCCCAGCGGTTGGGGAGTGGTGGGTTTCCACGCCAACCTAGCCTTGTGAATGATCACATTAGTGATAAATGTGGCCTGGAATGCATTCAGGGACAGATATGCATTGAAACTAACAATGTGGTCATACCCCCACCCCCCTCCACCTCTGACCACCACCCTCTAAATCCCTTTTTTTTTTCCTTCTGTTGCCTGATCTTAAATCTGATTTAATCTCTCCATAATATCACCACCGAGTACTCAACCCCTCAACCTACACTAAACCTTACAGTCATTCTTCAGCGAAACTTTGGACAATGACGGTGGGATTACATTTCCGTCCCCTGACAAAGGCAGCTTCTGGTTTGACTCCCTCGATGGCCTGTTAGCCCGGCCGCCCACTTTAATGAATAGGGGGAATCACAATGAGGGGTGCAGCCGGGCCTATGCATGGCCAACTAGAATAGGACGCTATAACAATGCAATGCAACTTTGATTGGTAAATTATTCTCAGTGCTCGGCAATGAGTTGCTTTCAATGGCACAAGTGGGACATTGTTGGCATTCAGATATTGACTTGTGAATACTGATCTGTGGAGTGGTTCTCACTCTCTCTCTTGCTCTGTCAAGACTGCTATTAGTCCCATTTAGTTTTCATTATTTTTCACCCCCCCCCCCCCCCCCATTGCATCTTGTCTAAAATCCTTTTTTGCCAAGCTTAAAATGAAAACTATTTATTTTGTTATTTACTGTATATTATACGGATTTCCTGAATGTATTAAGACGGTTGGAAACCAAGCCTCTGGACCATAAAAGTATTCTTCAAAATATTCTCCCTTGCGGTGGCTTTAACACAGACGTTTCACACGGGGGAAAAAGTGATGCTCAAATGAATCATAGGGCAGGATTTTGCTGACCAAAGCAACAGGGCAGAGCCGTGACTTGCTTTAATGCGCTTTTGGATAACAAGGAAAGTCTTGGGTACCAAACGTATTCGTTTTTTCTGCCATGGCCAGAAAGAAAATACTGACGAGTAAGTTGTAGATAGTGAGTAAGGCTCTGTGGCTTTTGGTCTGTTTGTTGTCGGCATTGTGGTCAGCAATTACATAGAAATGAGAAAGAACTGAAAAAACAGCCGTGTGCTTAAAGTACCATATGGATTCTGTGTGTTGAAAATAGATATGTTCACTCTCACCTAAACACACATACAAGCACGCACACACACACACACACATACAGAGGCAGAGGCAGCCTCTTACACAAACACAATTTTTTCACTCACTGCCATCACTTGCTCTCTTTAAATCTAATCTCTCTCACTTGCTCGCTCTCATTTTTACACACATGCCCACACACACACACACACACACATTAGCACATTTGGTAAACACCTGCGTTATAATAAAGATGAGTGGAGAGATAACCAATGAGAAGTGTTGTGCCAGCACATGCTGCTCTCCCCGTTACTTTAGACTGCTGTTATTTTTAGGTATGTAAATGTTTGTAAGGCACACTATTAAGCAAACACATTTGAGGGCTATTGAGGGGACATTTCAGAGTTGTGTTTTTCTCATGATTGTCATGCGGCCTTTGAGCCACAGATTGCTTTCGACGCGACAATGCCATTTGCCGTAAGGAGCCAGCGTAAGCAAGCATCAATGCTAACATGCCACAGTTTTCTTTTTTTTTACTCTTTTTTTTTTTTTTTACCCGGAAATTGAAAACAGTGTTTGGTGTGGATTTTATGGACATTTCTTGTAATTTCCCCCCACGTCTCACTGGGTGTGTAGGCTGATGGTAAACGAATGCTTACAATATATACCCAGTGAGGTGCTAAATGCATAGTGCCTCCCTGGTCATTATTCTCCTGCTATAAAAAAAAAAAACATGACTTTGCACTTTCAGGAGTGTTTATGCCTTGTGTATTAATGCCTTGGCTGGGAGTTGACAGCGCTCCCACAACCTCCCAGCATGCTCTATAATTCAGGTTCCCTTGAGTGGTGTGAGAGAGAGAGAGAGAGAGAGAGAGAGAGAGAGAGAGAGAGAGAGAGAGAGAGAGAGAGAGAGAGAGAGAGAGATGGAAACAGCTGAGGCATGAAATGTGAAAATGGCAGCATGTACAGAAGTAGACATTGGATGTTTCCATGTAAACTTTCAGTTGAATACCATGGTTTGACATGTTTTTGCTGTTGTTGGTTGAAATCGCCATGTACGACAATGATGATGTCGTATGATGATGATGATGATGATGATGATGATGATGATGATGATGAAACCAGCCGGGCTGAGTGCCAGTAGCATATTTTTCAGGTTTTTCTTTGTTGATTAAATCCATAGTTGATGTTTGCTTGGCTTTGCTTACAGAAATGAACACTGGATAACAGATGGATGAAAGGCATACGAGTGGAAGCAGTGAACCGTGAACCGTGTTGAACTGTGCATTGGTTTAATGGTTGTCTGGCTGGCTGGATGGCTGGTTGGATGGATATATGGAGGGTTGGTTGTTGGTTGGATGGATGGGTGGCTGTTTGGTTCGGTGGTTGGATGTATGTTAGGCTGGATAGATGCACGAATGGACGGTTGGATGAAGGTGGCTTGATTTCACCCTAGATTCGAACATGTCTGTCATTTTATGCTAATTGTAATTTATCTCCTTTTGTATTTTGGAGATGACTAGAGATGGAGCTGATATCACTTATTCATTTGCATGAGCGATTCTCCCACATGTACCTACTGTACTGTCTACTGATCCATTAGACTCCACTAATTAAATAGTATTTTGGTGTTGTTATTTAAAGCATCAAATATTCGGCTAATATGTTATATGTCACATGCTATATCCTTGATATAATTTTTCAAACCCTAAACATGCGCCGACCGCCACGTCGGCCATCGCTAGCTAGCATACGCGGCTCTCCGCGACGTGACTCTCTTATATTTGCTGCGTTCGACCAGCGGCTGCTCCTTCATGGCCGTGTCCCTCGTGTGCCTCTGGACAGGTCTGATCGAGGTGGTGGTGAACGTCGTCCGGGAGGCTGCCCTCCTCTACCTGGACGGGGACGGACAGCCCGGCAGGGCGGACGGCGGACACCTAGCTGCCCTGCTGTCCTACCTGGAGCTGCTGCACAACATCCTCAGGCAGACGTCCGCCGTCGTCCGCTCGGCTCTTCAGGTAGAAGCATAGCAACCCGGTATTATTGAATACTCGATTCTGATTGGTCAAGTACGGCATTCGACGGTCTGTTATTTCTGAATAGCAGACCGCTGCTATGAATAACAGACCATTGCTATAAACGCTATTTCCAAACCGTAGAATCTAACAGACTATTTTTTTTGTGTTATATTTAGTGCCAAATTATTGATTTCCTTAGTAAGTAGCCATGTAATAAGCGGGATAATTCGCTCCGGGGTCCTGCATCACCTGGTTTATTTTTGCAATAATGACCGGCTTGCTGTGCATTTACCTCTTACTATAGCACACACTCAGAAGACTCTCTCTCTCTCAGAAATGAATAGGGCCTGATGCGTTCTGCTGCAGTGATGTTGCTGGAATAATGCAGGAATAACCGAGGCTCATAGCAGGCTTAAGAACGCGCGTTCAGAGAATCTCAATAAGGTCTAAACATGCACAAAATAAACGGGCTCTTATAGAGTCAAATCCCTCGCCCGGATTGCCGATTCCTTCAAAGAATCAACACTCAATGCTCAGCCCTGCTCATCGTCCCTGAGCTTTCTTCTGTACAGTTAGTTTGCCTGCTTGAGAAATTGCTGTTCTACTGTTTCAGGTGAAATAGCTGACAGTACAGTACGGTAAACAAGAAGCTTGTATTTCTCCCGCCACCACCACCACCACCACCACCACCACCACCACCACAGCTCAGAAATAGGCTGGCTGAGCGGAGCCACAGATTGAAAAATGAAACTTTTATCTCTGCCGTGCGCTCTCGTCGCCGCGCTTCCCTTCCGCGTCGACGTCAGCAGAATGTCAACGCAAGTCGGAGCATGAAGGCACAGCAGTCTGTGCTACGGCGATACGGAAAACATCAACAAGTGTTGTAGTGGGACGTGGCAGACATGCTATACCGCTAGGACTCATAAGACGCTAATAATGTAACCACGAATGATACTACTAACCAAATTACATTATGTGGGCAGTATGTTAAATGAACCCAGATGGAGACATTGCCAAAAGAGTGAAAGTATTCCAAGTTAATTAAGATTTTTTTTAAAAATTTTAATTATGGCTGAAATAAATTGGATATTGCTACATTTTCTTTGTTGCTCCTGATAAAATATGTTGTAAATCTCCAACTCCACTTGGGCCATGCTTTTCCCAATTGTGTGTGGGTGTGTGTGTGTGCGTGTGTGTGTGTGGTGAAAGCAAGCAATAGTGGGGTCTAACCAACTGCGGTATTGAAGTTGTGAACTCTTGAGGAAAAGAATAGGGGTCCTCAGCCCCTGGGACACACACACATGCACACTCACACACATGCACACACACCCTCACACACACACACACACACACAGAGGGGGCCTGTCTGGCTATGTCCCTGCGGCCTCATTATTACCACTGGCTTTGTCCTCAGTTTTCTTCCTTACTACACTCACATACTCACACACACACACACACACACACACACACACACACACGCACAAGCACACACACACTCCCGCCACCATCTCTCTGTAGCCTGCTGCACCCCAACCCAACACATACATATTAATGCCTGGACAAAGAGAATAGGGAGATGGGGGGTGGGGGTGGGGGGAAAGGAGTAGAGGAGGAGCACTAGACAACAAGAAGGAGAAGGAAAGTGAGAGGAAGAGGAAGAGGAAGAGGGAGAGGGGGGAGAGAGAGAGAGAGAGAGAGAGAGAGAGAGAATCGATTAGCAGAGAAATGCAAAGCTCATTAAAAAGGAAATCACAATTAAAGCAAGTTTAAAGCATGCATTTGTTTGGGAATTGAGGTCCGATGAGGACAAGAAGATAGACTTAACCCGATTGTTGTGTCTTTCACACTGTATTATGTTTATATTGATCTGGTAATATAAAGGACTGCGATAACTTAATCACAAAAGCTGTAAAGACGTTTTTGGAGGTGTGCGGTAATGTGCACAACAAACGAAGACAATGGTTACTGGTGCCGGGAGTTTGTAGATATTAAGTGTGTGTCTGAGTGCAGAGTGTCTGAGTGCAGAGAGAGGGAGAGAGAGAGAGAGCATTTTGTCAATAAAATAGGGGGAAAATACATTGTTGAACAGTCCAATAATACACAATGACGTAGAACAAAAATAATCCCCCAAAACTACCTGACTTATGTTTTCTAAAAAACACAAACAAATAAAAGAAACTTGGGGTTATTATGGGGTTCAGATGACTCAACACGATCAGCAGGACTCAGCCAATTTATGTCCACGTCTGTCTGTCTGTCAGAATCTGAGTTGGCAGCCCTCTGGATCCATCATTATTGACTGTCAAATGTTTATAAATGATTAAATGTGTGTGTGTGTGTGTGTGTGTGTGAGAGAGAGTGTTGCACATGTGTGTGTGTGTGTGTGTGTGTGTGTGTGTGTGTGTGTGTGCATGTATGCCTGTGTACGCCTGTGTGTGTGTGTGTGTGCACGTGTGTGTGTGTGTGTGTGTGTGTGTGTGTGCTCACACACAGAGCCAGAGGCTATCTTGTCCAGCAACAGAAACGGACGCTGCAGAGAAGCTCCTTCTGGCCAACAGACCTCTGAACCACCTGAACACACACCTCATCCTCCTGGTGAGTCCCTCAACTCTTCGCTCTCAGGGTGTGTGTGTGTGTGTGTGTGTGTGTGTGTGTGTGTGTGTGTGTGTGTGTGTGTGTGTGCACGCACATGCGCATGTGTGAAGAAACACAGATACAGTATAATTTGGAATACATAGCAATAGCACAGCTTAGCAATAGCACGAAATATGTAGAGAACTAGCCAAACTTTCTGCACCATAGCTGTCACTCACTATGTTGTTGTAGGACATGGTGAACTGGTGAAGCTATGCTACAGAGCCTGTTGGGTGCACCTCGACAGGCAGGGTTGTATGAAAACTGGTGACTCGAGTAAATGCCTTCCTGCTCCTATATAATGCAGAGATGGGCTAAATTGTAGACATTTCGGGACTATAGCCTATTTAAGCAAAAAGCTACACTTCGTGTCGTGCCTAACAACACCGCCTAGCTGTTCTAAAATCGCTGTAAATCGTGGCCTCAAGTGGCTTATTGCTTTTATAAAATGGTTACTAAAACGGTTTCTATAGACTACCTGGTAAGATTTCCCAAAATAAACACACAGCAACATAAAATGTGATCAATTATTGAAAACATATCATCATTGTTCCACCGAGCAATATAGTTCCTCAAGACAGAAAAAGTATTGCCAAGCAACACAGGCTAGCACACAGGCTTTGGCATACAGGCGCATTAATAGTAAAAATGAATTGTTATGTGTTCAAAGGTGTGTGTTTATAGAGTACTTTACAGTGGCTTTGAGGCAATCAGAATCAAGGACTGGAACTATTTGTTTTATAAAAAGAGTTTGCATGTAATAACTTGTGATTTACTGGAGACGTTAGGCTCCCTGCGGCTTGTGGTTTGGTATTTGTTTCTGCTTGAAGTGCTTTCTGGTGTTCGAGAGCATGTGTTGCTTCTAAATCGATTGCTTGAAATAATTGGTGAGAGCTGTGATGCTGGGATATCTGTGATATATATATATGTAATCTCGCAAGTGCCCAAAGGGATATCATTTATAGAAGGGAACGGACCTCAAGAGGAGCTTTTTCAAATGTGAAAAACATAGAGATACCGAATGAAATTGCCCCATGTTTTGTGTTTTTTACCTCTACAATGTCCAACAAATATGCAAAAACTTGATTGTTGAAAAGTTGGAAGTTGATTTTTTTGTAGGAAACTTTCACATGTTAAATGAACATGTGATAGAGAGAAGGTCACTGGTTCAAGCATGTACTTGGGTCCTCACCACTGTACTGGTATTCCCTTATTGACCCAGAAGGTCAAAGTTCTACTTTGATTGAAGGGGTTGAAAGGGACATCTCATGATTGGGACAACTCCAAAAAAAGGAAATGTTTAAGGAAGTAAATCTGTGCCATCGGGTTTTGAAAATAAAAAACCCATTGAATTATAAGCACTGAATATTTATGCATTGAAATATGCATTGAATTATGCATCTGAATTTAACTCTTAACATTTTCAATAAATAATTTTCACCTTTATTTTTCAATGTTAAAAAATTCAACGTTAAAAAATTCAACTCAAATATTTTCAACGTCCCAAAATTCAACCTGCCAAAGTCAGCCTCAAAATTCAGTGTACGAAATTCAGTGTTAACATCTGGGGACCCAAGGAAGAGCAATCGATCCTAGATGCTAGATCGCGGTCAAGCAAGGAGAGCGAGTGGGCGACGTCACTCGTTGGATACCTGACTCTCACGCGGGAGGGCAAAGCAGATTTACTTGATATTTTAGCCATGTCCAACGGCAACAGCAGCAATAGGGTGGCCAGAGACTGTCCGGTTTTTCAATGCCCTGTCCGGCATCCGGTGCAGCATCAAGCCGGACGCGTATTTGTCCTCCTTTTCGAGACACCCCCCGCCGGTTATAGGTCCGCCCGCCAGTCATAGGTCCGTGGTGTGGTGCAATCGCGCGCAACCCCCCCCCCCCCCCGCCGGTCATAGGGCAATCGTAACACACCCCAGACCTACGACCGCCGGGGGGGGGGGGGGTGCGCGCGATCCGGCTTGATGCTGCACCGGACGCCGGACAGGGCATTGAAAAACTGGACAGTCTCTGGCCACCCTATTGCTGCTGTTGCCGTTGGACAAAAAAATATCAAGTACATCTGATTTGCCCTCCCGCGTGAGAGTCAGGTATCCAACGAGTGACGTTGCCCACTCGCTCTCCTTGCTTGACCGCGATCTAGCATCTACGATCGATTGCTCTTCCTTGGGTCCCTGGATGTTAACACTGAATTTCGTACATTGAATTTTGAGGCTGACTTTGGCAGGTTGAATTTTGGGACGTTGAAAATATTTTTAGTTGAATTTTTTAACGTTGAATTTTTTAACATTGAAAAATAAAGGTGAAAATGATTTATTGAAAATGTAAAGAGTTAAATTCAGAGGCAAAAAAATCAGATACGTTATTTCAATACATAAATATTCAGTGCTTATAATTCAATGTTTTCAAAACCCGATGGCACAGATTTACTTCCATAAATGTTTGCTTGTGTTAGACATGTAACACACAGCCAATGTTGATGAAGTTCTGCAATATGGTCCTTCATTTCCACCCAACATAGGGATCAAAAACCCAACATTTAGCACCTTTACACCTAAAGCGATTTTAGTGACGTGCATACAAAGCATACAACCACTATTTGGAAAAACTACAAAATGAAGTGCTCACAACCAAGTTAAAAGGAACTAGACTTTTATAAAGAAAACCAGGTAGGAGGACCATGCAGGGAACACAAAAAAACGTCCAGAGGGTTAACCAAGGTGCTCATCTAGATATGAAACCTCTTCTTTCTGCTGCCTCGTTCTAGACCAGCAGGAGACTGGCACCTACCATCTTACGCAGAATTAGGAGGCCTTTAACAAGGAGTGTTTATTTTAGCCCAATGTATAATATACATGGGTTGTGGTCATTCCTGTTTAGCTGTACACCAATGCAACCGACCACTAATGCAGCGCGGCGCACACACACAATCTACAATCTACGCCCAAAAGCTGTGTACATGTGACCCTACAGGTTTCACCTCTAGGGCCGAGAGAGAGATGGGTGGAGGGGATTGTGACTTTTCCTCAGAGGGGGGACTAAATTGTCCCATTGAGTAGCCGTAGTCGCGGTGAGAGTGAGAAAGAGGAGACGAGCGGGAGGGAAGTGTGAGGGGATAGGAGTAGGGTGAGAAGGGGAGACACAGCAGGGGCTGAGGCTGGGTGTGGTCTGGAGGGATCAATGGAGGCGAGAGCTATGCTGCTGGGAGACTTGTGGATGAGAGAGTGAGAGAAAGACAGACAGAGAGAGATGGAGAGAGAGTGTGAGAGAGAGAGACACACACACACAGAGGGTGGAATAAGTAAAAGGTCTCATGGGACACAATAGCTGAGTGCATGTGTGTGTGTGTGTGTGTGTGTGTGTGTGTGCATGTGCACGTGGTCGTGTGTATGTAAATTGGTGTGTATGTGCTCATTCACCCACAACCTCTGCCCGCCCCTAAGC
>JAOPHQ010004061.1:0-85092 GCA_030340625.1 Merluccius polli
CGCAGGATTAGCAATGATTCCTCGTGACTTTTATAAAACCTATATTTCTGTTCTTGACTTTACCTCCAAACCAAACCAAAATGTTGAATCTAAAATATATCAGTTCTATTGATCCTAGAGAACAACGGAGATGATTTCATTGATCAGTTTGTCCCATGTTCCTGCCGAGGTTTAGTTTATTGTTCTTAATAAAAGGGAGGAAAATTATTATAATTTATTAGTAGATTATAGTATTATAGTTTTCTTTCTAATTGGTATGTGTATGTATTTACATGTAATAATTTCTGTTTTTATAATGGTTAAAAAAAAATTCCTAGCGTGGATGCATTATAATCATGCTTATTATCTCATCATAATTATACAGATATTAGCATCTACTTTGTGATACATGTTTATTTCTAACCAGCGATTAATTTAAATGTAAATATAGTATATGTATATAAGTACATGTATTTATAGTAGTCATAGTAGTAGTCTGTTCTGTGGCCACCATATGCATAGCTTCACCCCCCCCCCCACCCCTACCAATGTAATGCGGATGTATTAAAAATATAAAGCGTTAATTCACATCCATCTGCTGTCAAAGTGCTTTTCTAATCTGTTTCCGTATGTGACTGTTACAAGCACTATTGTATCTGTTTGTAATGTAGGACTGTTCCATATCAGGGGAGAGAGCTGTCTGTTCGGGTGATTGACACAAGCTCACATTAAGACGTGCTTCTGGAAATTAGTCCGTGGAGACCCTTTGGAGGCGAGCCGGGGAAGGAAAGCCGTCTCGGAGAGGAGCGGTGGCTTCTTAACCACCCCCTCATTGGTATGCGATGTGCGAGTGGCAAGCTGCTCTGTAAATGGCCGAGCATCCGGCTAGCGCCACCTCGGACACGTTCCTGCACACCGACCGGTGGAGGGCTGCCAACAGTAAGCAGCTCACAGTCCTCAAATTACAATGGGGCCAATTAATAATCACATAGTTAGTTCATATTTTATACCTTACGTGCATCTCTACCCAACAAAGTTGCCATCACAAATTTATACTTAATGTTAAGTTTTTTTCCTCCTTCCCAAAGCATGACCAAGCGTTACCTTCACATCATGAACTCTGTGTTTTCCTTTCCCATCACATACTTGGATTTTGGGTTTTTTAATGATGTGCCGGCTTGACCATTCTTTCACCGCCGGCGTTTTAATTCACCGTTATAGACACACGGTGTAAAAAAATACATGATAATGGGACCACTAAGGGATAGTCATGAAATTTGAATGAGTCTGTCTTTCTGGCCGAATACACTCTGAAATAAGATGTTTCCATATATTAGGGAGGGATTGCTTTATCCAAATGCTCTAATTATTTCTGATATAGCGGAAGCTTTTCTATACGCAGGATGGGGCTGCTGGAGCATTGTGACCTCGGGGGTCATGGGTTTAGAAAGCCAAGCTTTAAGAATGTGTCCAGAGAAAGTTAAGAGTTACTCCTGCCTTGAGCCAAGCGTCACAACCAGACACTAACGTTCATTAAGGGTTTTGTATCGTATGAACATCAACTTAATGTTCTTAACCCATTAAATGTGTGAGTACAACAGAACCTAACAACAACCTAATTGTTTAGTCAGATCAGAGATTATATTACAGATTTTATATATGTCTTTGGTAAATGTTTCACTTGACAATACAGGCCTATCTACTGAGACACAACGGTAATATGAAAGTGGTTTGTATAGTTTACCATTGTGTGCCAAGATACCGCATATGAAAGAACAGTGTGCTAATGTTGTTATGCGGTGTTGACTAACAACATGACAGCATGTACATGTAGAAGTTTTAAGAAGATATAGCCTACATGTGCAGAGCTTACCTCCAGGGCTTCCTTTGAAATGCAAATCCAGCAAACAAACAAAGAAACAAAGAGATGATGTTCTGATGCAGCAGAAAATAGGATTGTGGCTCTTTGGCAAAAATAAACACGAACGCCTTTCATGAGTGTTGTCATATGTTTATAATATGTTATCTAATAATAATAATAATGACAACAATATTAATAATAATAGTAATAATAATACTATAATTATTATTACCCATATTATTATATTTTAAAATTCGTTGTATTACTGTTAGTGTAAACACTAGGCATATTTCAAGACAAACAATACATATATGATCAGAGAACTAGTCTTTATTTATGTTAATAGGATTCATTAATTATAATTATACCATGGCCCAGGCGAATACTCGATTTTGATTGGCTGGAGATGTGTGCATTATTTTTCAATACATCCACGGCCATGACGCAAGCAGCCTCATCACCGGTCTAAAAATGAATGCGCTGAACGAAACGTTAAGAACTGTCAACTTGGACCAGACTCAGGGGGACTACGTTTAGAAAGCTTCCCCGTTGCCATGTTGTTACTAAGGTCGGTCTTTATGTACCAGAGTAATAAGGTAACGTTGCGATGTCGTTACTAAGATCGTCTCTATTTACTGGAGTAATACATTAATGTTGCCATGTCGTTACTAAGATCGTCTCTGTTTAGACCCTATTCGCGTTGTCCACCTTTTGCTTGTTTTTGGATGGTTTACCAAAGCTTAAAAACACATCATAGTAAACCATTGGGCATGTACTGTCCAATCTTAAAGTACTGCATTTACCATGATAATAGGCAAAACATAAAAATATACCTTTTCAGATATTGTGTTGATATATGGACCGCTAAACTACAAATGTCCCGGTTTTTCATTTCAGAAATCTGGTCACTGTAAGCTAAAATACTGTTTTATACTCAGGACTAAGGATTTCTTTTTTTAATTTCCTTGACCCTTGCAGATAAACAGAGCATAGTGGGTTCCACTTCATAGAGAGGCCCCTGGAGCTCCTCAGGGTTCAACACAATGCTAACACAACGCTAACACAGCGCTAACACAGTGCTAACACACCGCTAACACAACGCTAACACAATGCTAACACAACGCTAACACATCGCTAACACAATGCTAACACACCGCTAACACAATGCTAACACAATGCTAACACAGCGCTAACACAATGCTAACACAATGCTAACACAACGCTAACACAATGCCTACACAATGCTAATACAACGCTAACACAACACACTACTATCACAATGCTAACAACACTAACACAACACTTAAGGTGTTCTGAAATTGCGCACTTCTATACTTACACTTACTTTTTTGAGTGCGCTTTGCGCAAAAACGGAGAGTGTGCCAAAACGCAGTGCACTGGAAATACGTCGGTGGCGCACTCAAAACTATCTAAAATTTGAGTGTGGACCGATGGACACTTTCCACACTCAACGGCCGCCATTTTGTCTATGTAGCGGAAGGGGCGGAATCAAAACTGGAGGACACAGGAGTAACAGTTGAGACCAACGCGCTCAACAAATGTAAAATAATATTGAATATGTAAATTAATATTAATATATTTCATAGGTAAATAAACTTACCGATAGGCCGTTTTCCGCCAGGAGGAAAACGGCAAAAAAAATACCACCGAAGAAGAATCGTCAAACTGCAAACTCATTTCCGGTCGGTGCGCAAAGGCTGTTTTGACAGTGCACTGTAGACATGAGAGCACTGCGCCTATAAGTAAGTGTACTGTAGGGATAATGAAGTGCACTAAATGTAAGTGCACTTACGTAAGTGCGCGATTTCAGACACAGCATTACACACCGCTAACACAATGCTACACGCCCTCCAAACAGAAGTGTTTGGGGTTCAAATGAACAGCCTTGCACTGTTCATCATGTCTTCCACAATGCGTGGGGTAAGGGTTGAGCACATTACAGATAGATAGTGATAGTTTTCTTATTAATCCCCAGAGGGAAATTAAATCGCTGTAGCAGCCAGATACATTAAATTACAACAGATACATAAACACACGTGTGTGTGCGTGTGTGTGTGTTTGTGTGTACATTATTGTTTGGTGTCAGAATGGTTTTTATTCCAAAAGTAATACAAACCGCTGTCTCTGTGCTAAAATGTGCTCTGTGCACAATAACACAAGGACGTTACATTGAGATGATGAATTCTGTTCATATACCCATGTGGGTAACACTTTACTTGAAGGCGGGTGAATAAGACTGTCATGATGCTGTCATAATCATGACATGACACCTGTCATGACACTTTATGAATGCTTATGACAGTCATCATTAAGTGTCATTTTGGTAAATTATGTCACTTTTAATTCCAAGTTGACATTGTTTGAGATGTCTTTGTTATGACAACTTGACATAGACCGAAACAACATAACCTGTCATAAACATGACATAGAAGACCTTATTATCAAACTTTGAAAACCCAAAACAAAGAATGTGCGTACTGCAGCATACTGTCTGTTTGAGGAGTTATAACAGTAATGTGTGTGTTTTGTGTGAGTATTTTTCTCACAAATTGTTTGTGTTCAAATACAATAAATTTGAAAGTATCTCTTCTTCAAGAAGTAAAATAATGTCTTGACTTGCTTTTAAGGCATTTAAATGATTTGACCCTGAAATTACACTTAATGACACCTTAATGAAATGTTCAAAGTCAGTATGTTTACATGCACAGATTATATCGATTAAAGCCATAGCTCGTCTATGCTCCGCAACTGGACAACTGCAATTATCCGCGTAAACATGGCGGCGAGTAAATCGATTCATTGGCCGAAGCGTGTCATGCCCCGGTACGATAGGTGGCGCTGTGCCCATTTCAACTAGTGGTAGTAGAGCCACCGGTTGACCCCTTTACGTCACCAGCAACAACAAACTCATTTGAGAAAGCGATGTTTCAGTAGACAGCTGTCAGTTCACTTCGGGTCCATATCATTTCTCCGACCTCTCGGTCGTATGCGGACGGCTCCGGCTGCTCTGCCGGCGGAGCAGTCCGCAGACGACCGAGAGGAACAACGGAGCGTCAATGGAGAAACGATATGGACCCGAAGTGAACTGACAGCTGTCTGCTGAAACATCGCTTTCTCCTCCAGGTCGCGTTTCAGTCTGGACTTCAGAGAGTCAAAGCCAAAGTTAATTTCCCCCAATTCCTTTTCCCCATGGGCGAGATAAACCCGACTAGGAGTCTTTACTTGTTGTGTACCAGAGAGTCGGAGAACCCGACGCAGTCTGTAAGATTCATATATCAGAGAATGCCGCCGTCAGTTTCGGCCGCGCAATGAATGAATAAAGATCGTAGTTATTTTACAACCTCGTTGATGAGCAACATTTAGAAAAACATGGACTTTTAATTCAGCCTTAGGTTAAATCGAAGCGTAGTGAATGCACGTTGATGATGATACACTCCTTATAGGGGTAACTACATTGGCACGACACCGACTTCCTCCATCTTCTGCGCCAGCTTTTTAAATACACCGCCGACCCAAAGTTAGTTGACAGCTGTCTGCTGAAAACATATTTCTCCCACCAGAACAGCCCTGAATGAATGAATAAAGATCGTAAACACGTCGGGAGAAAACATTTATTTTGACAGATGTGCCCGAAGTCACTACTTTACAACCTCGTTGATGACCCACATTTAGAAAAACATGTACTTTTAATTCAGCCTTGGGTGAAATGGAAGCGTAGTGTCCGCGTGCTTCCACCTTTAATGAATGCCATGCGCGCCTCCCGCGGCGCCGGGACACAATTCTTATAGGGGGTAACAACATTCACTCGGCTTCCTCCATCTTCTGCGCCACCTTTTTAAATAAATCGCCGTTTCTCGTTATCCCTTATCCGACGGCGGCGACAACAACACGACTATCGTCTCTTTCTACTTCCGGCTCACGGCCCCGGGAAGAGATCTCGAGCATGCGCAGAACGCAATTCAACGCAGAAGCCAATTCGATTGGCTACATGCACGCTTAGTCGACTATGAATCGCATAATCTAGGGGTCTTAACTCGACAATGAGTAAGTCGATTCGAACCGATTATAGCTCGACTAAGGTGTATACATGCATCTTAGTAATCCAATCATAGTTGGATTAAGCCAATAAGTCGACTTTCTTGAGTGTCATGTAAACGTACTGAGTGTTCCACTTTACTTGAAGTCAAGGAAAACATTCACAACACTGTTATAAACTGACATGAACACTTAATGACACCTTAATGTCATATATCACTAGGAAGAACCAACAAAATGCCAAGATTCCACACTACAATGTCAAAGCTATCAATATATGATCTAAATAGATTTTCAAAGTTTGATAATAAGGTCTTCTATGTCATGTTCATGACAGGTTATGTTGTTTCGGTCTATGTCAAGTTGTCATAACAAAGACATCTCAAACAATGTCAACTTGGAATTAAAAGTGACATTTTAAAAGTGACACAATTTACCGAATGACACTTAATGACGACTGTCATAAGCATTCATAAAGTGTCATGACAGGTGTCATGTCATGATTATGACAGCATCATGACAGTCTTATTCACCCGCCTTCAAGTAAAGTGTTACCGAAATGTGTCACATTCAGCTGCTATTTCAGTTACTGTTTAGACGAGCTCCCCACTGTTCATGACAACCATGAAACAAGATATCCAACAGACAGAGTTTGACAAACGTTTTCAAAAAATGAGTCAGGATTGCCTTTGAATGGAAGTAACCAGAAATATTCAGACAGGTCAGTCTGGCAGAGCACCCCTAAACTTCCTCTGCACCCCACCCCATGTCCACACGTTTCCAATTTCAGGAAGCAAATTGGGATTCCTGACTGCACTCTCAACTGCAGACTCAATTTTGTGTCTACAGAGTGTAAAATACGCCTCTATTCCTGACGCCTCTTCATTAACTATTCATTAAGTAACTATTCCTTAAGTAATTATTCAGTTAGTAACAATTAATTAAGTAACTATTCATTAAGTAACTATTCATTCACTAACTATTCATTCACTAACTATTCATTCACTATTCATTCACTAACCTGCAAGAGATCATGTAAGAGAGCTTTGATATCTGTAGTCCCTCTTGCTTCTTAATCATATTTTTTTGTTGTGTTTTAACACTTTGTATGAAGTGGACGGGAATGTGTTAAAGTGTTTTTTTGTGTAATTATCTCTTGTAAGTCAGTTTAATTCTGTTGGAGTGACCCTGACCAGCTGCGTTAGTTCATCTGTGTATGTGTGTATGACCACTTAACCAGCTCACCCTCTGTAATCAGCCGTGACTTTACTGCCAGTCCAGAAACACACTGCACTCCCTATTAAAACTTCACAGGTCAAAAATTTAAAAGGCAGTTTAAGAAATGTTCATTTTCATTACAAGACAAAAGGTACGAGTAGGTCAGTCTGTGGCAGCACAGTAATTATAACCTGTGGGCTTGATAAAGTGTGACTGTAAATCAATGTTAGACTAATTAATCAATATTTTAATTATTAGCCCCCTAATGTGAGTGTTTTGTCATTTTCCCACATGGACTGCCTGTGTCTTCATGAGCACACAGAGATTTCCTCCTATCAGGAGCCGTCTCTATCGCTCCTGTTCACCACCTCCACATGCAGAACATTTCCTTTGTTGAAAGTTTCTTTTATGCTCACAACTTCCCCTCAATGTGCTTTAGCACTGTCCACTCAAACAACTTTGAATTATACACTCCAATAATAATAATAATAAAACCTAAAGTAGAAAATATAATATATTATATTATATATCATGTCAACGTTAAATGAAAGCTCTTTCTTTGGTGCATTTAGAGATAACCTCACTCATGTGACAATCTGTCACAGTAAGTTTCGACAGAGCCGAGTGGCCGAGTGACTCGAGCGTTTCTCCCTCAGAATACAGCGACAGCCTTCACTGGTTAACTTGTGACGGTATGAGAATCAATGAGATGTTTGTTGATGAGTCTCCAAGAACGTCATGTGACCAAAACACACAGTTTTCTTGCTTTGATGCTGTCATTTACTTGTAATTATTTTATCTTTTAATGTACTTATTTTGAAAAAAAGTTTTTATTTTACATCTGTCATCCAAGAATCCTTATAAACAAATGCACAATGACGCAAATACAACCAGTCCTGGTTTAAACTAGTAATGTAATCATATTGCCCCAGTATTCTACTGTACATTGCCATTCATTTCTAGTTTAAATGAAAACATGAAAGCATCCAGGGGAGAAAGGATAAAGGATATCTGGTGACATTTGATTGTGATGTGAGGTGAAACATATTAACGTCTTTTGTGTGAAATATATCTCTATACAGCGGGTGAGGAAGTATTATTACTCCATACAGACACAGGGTGAGGAAGTATTATTACTCCATACAGACACAGGGTGAGGAAGTATTATTACTCTATACAGACACAGGGTGAGGAAGTATTATTACTCTATACAGACACAGGGTGAGGAAGTATTATTACTCCATACAGACACAGGGTGAGGAAGTATTATTACTCCATACAGACACAGGGTGAGGAAGTATTATTACTCCATACAGACACAGGGTGAGGAAGTATTATTACTCTATACAGACACAGGGTGAGGAAGTATTATTACTCTATACAGACACAGGGTGAGGAAGTATTATTACTCCATACAGACACAGGGTGAGGAAGTATTATTACTCCATACAGACACAGGGTGAGGAAGTATTATTACTCTATACAGACACAGGGTGAGGAAGTATTATTACTCTATACAGACACAGGGTGAGGAAGTATTATTACTCTATACAGACACAGGGTGAGGAAGTATTATTACTCTATACAGACACAGGGTGAGGAAGTATTATTACTCTATACAGACACAGGGTGAGGAAGTATTATTACTCTATACAGACACAGGGTGAGGAAGTATTATTACTCTATACAGACACAGGGTGAGGCCCTAATAGTTCCACATCCAGATCTCAGATGTTCGAGATTTGGATTCAATGATACATGAAAAAAGTACAGTTCCTAGTTATGTTTCTAGAAGGATCTGAAAAACATAACATGTTGCCCTGGCAAGAGAAACTACAATAGAGGCAAAATACAAAACAAGAGCAGTGTACTGTGACAATAATTATGATTTTGTTCATGATCCATTTATTTTTTGATACCCTGATACAATAAATGGTAATGGTCTCTCTCTCTCTCTCTCTCTCTCTCTCTCTCTCTCTCTCTCTCTCTCTCTCTCTCTCTCTCTCTCTCTCTCTCTCTCTCTCTCATATAATAGTCAATAAGGTAGTGAAGAGACTCTTGTGTAAACATATAAACTACAGTGTCTATATATGTATCTATATCTAGATATTTATCTATGTCTATATATCTATATCTATTTTTGTATCTATATCTAGATATTTATCTATGTCTAGATATATATCTATATATATATATTTCTATGTATCTATATCTATATATATCTATGTCTCTGGTAAAACATCATCATTCAGTTTTCATATTTTCAACTGCTCAACAAGAGTCAAAGGAAAAATTTGTCTCAAGATTACAACGATAAAAACAACAATAATAGTTTCATTACAAGAGAATGGTTCTAATTTACCGAACGTAAATCCGGTTTGTGGAAATTAGCAGCCACATGAATGAAGTAGAACATAATGATATATTTATTGAGCTGGTAAATGGTTATAAAGTTATTTAACGTATTTCAAAATATATGTCACACACATCATTCAAACTGATAAAACACAACACGCTTGTTTACAATTATTCTGATTGGATTACATCTAGCTTAATTGATGTAAACTTTAATCCTTATTATGGAAATATGTTGGTGCTGATGAAACTGGCTAACTTCATGTGTTTATAAATCACTACCTACATTCATCATTCAGGGAATCAGGTGTTTTAAATCACTATACTGGGTCTTCATCATTCAGGGAATCAGAGGTTTTAAATCACTATACTGGGTCTTCATCATTCAGGGAATCAGAGGTTTTTAAAGACGACGGCTTGCATTAGAAGAGCCTTGAAGTGGAAGAACAAGCAAGGTTAATGAGCTAGAATACACAGAGCACTGCTGACACTGCTGGAACACACACACACACACGCACACACACACACACACACACACACACACACACACACACACACACACACACACACACACACACACACACACACACACACACACACACACACACACACACACACACAGGGAGGTGCAAACCCTTTGTTTATATTATCTTATGGTTGAAACAGAGACAAGACAAACCTGATGGTATTCATTTCTTGTTTGTGTATTATTTTAATCTGAACCCAAAATCAGACATGCCTTTGTCCACAGAACAATATAGGAGTGGTCTGACTGTACCAGTGTCTGACTGTAGGAGTGGTCTGACTGTAGGAGTGGTCTGAGAGAAAGAGAGAGAGAGAGAGAGAGAGAGAGAGAGAGAGAGAGAGAGAGAGAGAGAGAGAGAGAGCAGGGATGGTACACACACCGCCCAACGGTCATGGCATGCGGCTTAATCACACATTAGCAGCCCCCCACCCTCCTGGGTACAGGGCGGTTTGTACGTGTAATGGCAGCGTGTGTTTTCCTGCCAGACCCCATCACCCTCCCCCTCCCCAGCATTTTCCCAAGAGATGTCCTGCTGAGAAAACATCAGGGCAACAAAAACCGGCTCTTCACTGGCTTACACCTTCATCACCTCCTCCACCCCCCCCCCCCCCCCCCCTCCCCACCAATACAAAATGCAGACAGCAGGCTAGCGAGGGAAATACTGCCAGCATGCCCAGATATGATGACAAGGATAACACTACTAACACTATTAATAATATTATTACACTATTAATACTAACACTTCTAAAACTACTAACACTATTAATACTAACACTACTAACACTGTTATTATTACTAAGACTACTAACACTAACACTACGAACACTATTAACTAACACTACTATTTAACACCATTAACACGATTAATACTAACACTATTAACACTACTAACACTATTACTAAGGCAACTTTTGACTGATATTATACCAATGTATTTTTTTGGAAAATTATTACGATATTTTTAGAGGAACAAAATATACCCATACAATATGGCCAAACCTGTGTCGGCTTCTATCATATCAAATAGTATAGTATATTATAATGATAATAATATCATAGTATATAATAACAATAATGATATATATATATATATATATATATATATATATATACATACATGGAAGTCTTGAACCTGCACTTGAGCAACACTATTTATTTATAATTTACTTAATTTACTACTTTACTAATTTATAATAAT
Organism: Merluccius polli; assembly: GCA_030340625.1. NCBI lineage: Eukaryota > Metazoa > Chordata > Actinopteri > Gadiformes > Merlucciidae > Merluccius > Merluccius polli. The sequence goes on from JAOPHQ010004061.1 coordinate 11,194, forward strand.
CAGCAATAGCTGTGAAGACAAGCTATTATGTGATATAACAACCATTCAGCCTAATTTAAAGAGGATCTTCTCGGATCACATCTCTAATGTAATCTCAGATCGTCTTGCTGTGTTTTACCTCAACGCCGTGCTCTGCTTCCATAGAAAGAGAAACCACCTCTGCCCTGCTGCACCCTGCTACGCCCTGCCCTGCTACACCCTGCCCTGCTATACCCTGCTACACCCTGCCCTGCTACACCCTGCTACACCCTGTTCCACCCTGCCCTGCTACATCCTGCCCTGCTACACCCTGCTACACCCTGTTCCACCCTGCCCTGCTACACCCTGCTACACCCTGTTCCACCCTGCCCTGCTACACCCTGCTACCACCCTGCCCTGCTACACCCTGCTACACCCTGCCCTGCTACACCCTGCTACACCCTGCCCTGCTACACCCTGTTCCACCCTGCCTTGCTACACCCTGTTCCACCCTGCCCTGCTACACCCTGCTACACCCTGCCCTGCTACACCCTGCTACACCCTGCCCTGCTACACCCTGCTACACCCTGCTACGCCCTGCCCTGCTACACCCTGTTCCACCCTGCCCTGCTACACCCTGCTACACCCTGCCCTGCTACACCCTGCTACACCCTGCGCTGCTCCACTTGCTACACCAGGACATTACCTCAAATAGGCTCAGCCCACATGTTTGCTATCTTTTATATTCTAACAAATAACTAGGGAATATTACTTTGTAAAGATGTCCTGATTTTTTTGTGTGTGTTTGAAAAAGATACTTCAGATTCATTCGGCCAAAGAACAGCAACAGGCATGTAGGTTAAAAGGGGCGTTAGAAGTGCTCCATTAGAAGTTGTGACAGTTCAAGGAAAACACAACCATAATGTATTCAGAAGCCCTCAGTAGCAAGGCCAGCTTCCTGATACCTCTTCATGTCGACGCACCGCTGCAGACAAGGCTGCACGGACACATTTCATAGGGAAGTGCCGAGCGAGACAATGTGGAACCATGACTTGTCTAGACGCCTGGCACCCGTCCTGCACAACAAGAACAACAAACCTTTTGGATCCATCTGAAGGGTCGTCAGACTCTTCACATTCTGTATGCAGCAAGTTGTATAAATAGCACTGTTTCTATACAACGCTATACACTGTCTAACCTACAGTGTATAATATACTGTATAATACATAGTATATAATATATAGTATAGTACTATACTATATAGTATATTATACATAGTATATAACATATACTATAGTATATACTATATACTATACTTGATACCATAGTATATAGTATATAGCATATAATATATAGTATATAATATATGCTATAGTATATACTATATACTCTCTCTCTCTCTCTCTTTCTCTCTCCCCCCCCCCCCCCCCCCCCCCCCCCCCTCTCTCTCTCTCCACACCTGGGGCCCTCGGGGGCGCTATGTGTGTGTTTGTGTGTATCAGTGGCCCCAAACAACCCCCCCCCCCCCCCCCCCCCCATACCAGGCGATTGATGGCAGTTCTTCAGTGATGAAGCCGTATTCATCCGTTCATCGTCCTGTCAGGGCTGCAGTGACCGGATGGACCCTGACAGGGACACATCTGCTCCCTGTGTTGCTCAGAGTACTAATAAGTTAGCTTGCTGTCACAGAGAGGGAAGTACAGATGCACAGTACAGTAGCAGTCCTCCTACACACTTCTATTAAAGACAATGTACTGTATATACAGACAGGACTCCTTCACACTTCTATTAAAGACCATCTTCTGTACATACAGACAAGACTCCTTCACACTTCTATTAAAGACCATTTCTTTACAGACACGACTCCTTCACACAGTAGATTCCCTCTGACCTTTTTCCTTTTCCTCTACGGAGGGAAACGCGTAGGAGGCACCTAGAGTGTTTGGGTGCCTCCTCCCCACCTCCTCCTCACCCAGCAACATACTGGCTATTTCTCCTCTCCACTACTACACACACACATACACACACACAATAACACACACACACACACACACACACATACAGAGAGACCGAGACCAACATCTGTATATATATATATATCTATATATATATATCTATCTCTCTCTCTCTCTCTCTCTCTCTCTCTCTCTCTCTCTCTCTCTCTCTATATATATATATATATATATATATATATATATCTCTGTCAGGCGAAGGCATATAACAGAAAGCAGTAATCACCTTTTTCATACGTTTTTAATTTCCTTGGCTTACATGATCAAAACATACACGTACAAAAATGTAAAGAGCATGATAGAAACATCACAACTCCCAAACACACCAGACACACCAGATACACCAGACACACCAAACACACCAAACTCATCCCCTATGTGTGTGTGTGTGTGTGTGTGTGTGTGTGTGTGTGTGTGTGTGTGTGTGTGTGTGTGTGTGTGTGTGCATGCATATGTGTGCCCATGTGCCCTGTTGACTGTGTGTATGTGTGTGCACATATGTGCGTGTTTCATTCGGTAACAGTTGGTGAATTTGTGACATGGGAGACATGGGGGGAGAGACATGGGGGGAGACATGGTGGGAGACATTGGGGGAGACATGGGGGATACACACTCACACCTTCACTTTCCAAAAAAACACACAACCTCTTCATCTGCCAGCTGATCAATAATTATCTTAATCATCTGATCAATAATTATCTTAATCATCTGATCAATAATTATCTTAATCATCTGATCAATAATTATCTTAATCATCTGATCATAATTAGCATCGGGACGATTTGACCATGAGCCGCATAAGTCAGACAGGATTGTGCTGAGTAAAGGAGGAACCCCCCCCCATCCATCGTCGGCAAGTTTTTCTGTCACCTTCAGAGTTGGCCCGCGGCCGAGACCCCTTGGAAGTTAACTCCATCCTCGCAGTGGCCCAGCGTCCGACATCAGGACCGTGTTCATCTCCCATCTCACAACCCTGGGTTGTAGCCCTGGGGGCATGGCAACTTGGATTACATTATTTTGTCATTTCAGGCAAAAAAACATTTTTTTTGGTGATTTGCGTGCGGGCGGAGATATTGACAAGGGGTCAATGGACCAACTTGAGCCAGCCTGTCCATTTAAAACACACTACTACACAACAACAACACACTACTACACAACACACTCATACACAACAACGACACACTACTACACAACACACTCATACACAACAACAACACACTACTACACAACACACTCATACACAACAATAACACACTACTACACAACACACTCATACACAACAACAACAACAACAACAACAACAACACACTACTACACAACAAACTCCTACATAACAACAACACACTCCTACAACAACAACACACTACTACACAACACACTCCTACATAACAACAACACACTACTACACGACACACTCATACATAACACACTACTACACAACACACTCCTACATAACAACAACACACTACTACACAACACACTCCTACATAACAACAACACACTACTACACAACACACTCCTACATAACAACAACACACTACTACACAACACACTCATACACAACAACGACACACTACTACACAACACACTCATACACAACAACAACACACTACTACACAACACACTCATACACAACAATAACACACTACTACACAACACACTCATACACAACAACAACAACAACAACATCAACAACAACAACAACAACAACACACTACTACACAACAAACTCCTACATAACAACAACACACTACTACACAACACACTGCTACACAACAACAACACACTCCTACAACAACAACACACTACTACACAACACACTCCTACATAACAACAACACACTACTACACGACACACTCATACATAACACACTACTACACAACACACTCCTACATAACAACAACACACTACTACACAACACACTCCTACATAACAACAACACACTACTACACAACACACTCCTACATAACAACAACACACTACTACACAACACACTCCTACATAACAACACACTCCTACATAACAACAACACACTACTACACAACACACTCCTACATAACAACACACTCCTACATAACAACAACACACTACTACACAACACACTCCTACATAACAACAACACACTCCTACATAACAACACAATCCTACATAACAACACACTACTACACAACAACACACTACATCACAACACACTACTACACAACAACAACGCACTACTACACAACACACTATTAAAAGACTGTGACACATGTTTCCATGGCAACCCAGCGCTGCTGACCTCATGCAGCAGCAGTGAGGATAAAGTGACGGCTGACAACCACAGGACAGCTACACCTTGTGAGCTGAGATGCTGATGCTGAAGCTGTTCTGTCCTCTTTAAATAACGTCGCTCTGCTCCCCTTCAAACACCTCATCTCTTGTTCTGGTAATAACGTGTGAGTCGGGCTGGTCACAGGTCAGCTCTCTCTCTCTCTCTCTCTCTCTCTCTCTCTCTCTCTCTCTCTCTCTCTCTCCTCTCTCTCGCCTCATGGCTCTCAGTTTAGACATTTTAGACACGTGAAAACAGCTGGTGAATTTGGTCATTCTGAAAGTCCTTCTACCACCACTTTCCTGGGAAAAAAGGTTAGAGAATATATGTATTTTACTGATTGGTTATGTGATGGCAACATCTAACTGGAGAAGCAATTTTGCAAAGTGTGAATTTGGAAGTCTATAAATACAAGCTGTCACAACAGCTTGAGTCCAGCCCTATGTAAGAGTTTCTCTTCATTGAAAGCGATCTCACTTGTTTTGTAACTCATCAAACACTGAAAGCAAGGAGGCTTACTGTAAGCTCCAACTATTACCTCTTGTCTTATTGTGTTGAGGCTGATTAACAACTCGTTACAAACTCACAGCAAACTCATCAGCTAATTGAGTATGTGGACAGGTCAGGTCTCGTTGTCCAATGAAAACATCAGGACCACAATGTCCACTGATTACGATGCAATCATCACCTTGTCGCAGAATGTGAAATGAAGTTTTGACAAACACAAACAGCACCAGAAATCTATCTATCTATCCATCCATCCATCCATCCATCCATCCATCCATCTATCTATCTATCTATCTATCTATCTATCTATCTATCTATCTATCTATCTATCTATCTATCTATCTATCTATCTATCTATCTATCTATCTATCTATCTATCTATCTATATATCTGTCTGTCTGTCTGTCTGTCTGTCTGTCTGTCTGTCTGTCTGTCTGTCTGTCTGTCTATCTATCTGTCTAGCTGTCTAACTGTGTCTTTGTACTACTTTAGTTTGTGCTCTATTGTGCTGACTTTCCTGTTCATGTGGTTTGTTGCCTCATATGTCTCTGCTGCTCCCTTGGTTTTATCAGTGTGTCTCTCTGTGTCCGTCTGTCTATTTTTTTAATCCCAGCCCCCGTACCCACAGAAGGTATTTCATCTATTCTCTCTCTCTCTCTCTCTCTCTCTCTCTCTCTCTCTCTCTCTCTCTCTCTCTCTCTCTCTCTCCATCTCTTCCAGTCTGTCTGTCTGTCTCCGTCTGTCTGTCTCTCTATCTATCCATACTCCTTGTTTGGCTTATAGCTTCCTCTATTTAACATATTTTGGGCAGAGGATGGTGGCTCAGTCTTATTTCTGTCCCCCTTGGAGAGAGCAGAGCATTACTCTAATAAGCTGATTTCTATTCCTAAAGACAACACAGGAGAGACACCTGGGGACCAATCGTACATCGGGAGCTTATTTAAACCCTCTCCTGAATCTACTGTAGTATATATATATATATATATATATATATATATATATATATATATATATATATATATATATATATATATAATATTCTTATAAAATGTCATTCAAATGTAAATACTGTATATATACATATTCATATATAAATACTCTAATATATGTAATGCTGTAAATACTATTTATATATAATATATATAAAACTGTACATATCAAACATATTCATATGTAAATATTATTCATATAAAATTGGCCTATATATATCATACTATACATATTATACATATTCATATGTAACACATGTAAATCATAATACCAAATATCTACCAACTAGATAAATAGTGTTGTAGCCTCAGTAAAAATACGATCGGCTTCATCTGACATATTATGTATTAGCTTCCTACTGTTCATCATACAGTTATGAAAAGATGATAAAAATAAACAATCAATGTTATTTCATATTGTTTTGTTTTCAGTTTCCACATAAACATAAATACCAGATATTGTCCATATGTTGTATATTTATTAAGATATAAAATATAAAATATTGCCGTTCCATCAAACACTAAGCTTAGCTTGTGGTGCCTTTCCTTCCAGCGCTAACTCCACCACACATCTGAACAAAACTAGTAAATGTCTTTTTCAAGTAACAAATTGATCGTTGAAACAAAAGCGGGACCTGCTCTCTTCACTTCATTCCTTCCTACAGTTGTGCACACAAATAGGTTTTCATGGCCACATGCTCCAAGGCAACTTTCTATTGACAGCACACGATAAAATAAGATGACAGCTTGTTTAACACCTGCAGTACGGATCAATAGTGTGAAGTGAATGTTATCATTGCCTATTATTACTAAATAGTGCACAATATAGTGTGTTTGTGTGTGTGTGAATGTGCGTGTGTTCATGTGTGTGTGCATGTGCATTTGCACATGTGTGTGTGTGTGTGTGTGCGTATGTGTGTGTGTGTGTGTGTGTGTGTGTGTGTGTGTGTGTGTGTGTGTGTGTGTGTGAGTGTACATACAGTATAAAACCTGGAAGGCATCTCTCTGTCAACATTGACTAGTAAAACACAGTCCAGAGTGTTTAGACATACAAGAGGGAACCAATTAATTTCTTTTTCCTTCACGTAAAAAAAAAAAAAAAGCAGTAAAAACATGATCCTTGGAGTGCAAACATTGTGATTCTCCTGTAGGAAGTGTTTAGCGAGAGAGTCTGTGTGTGCTTAATTGTAAGCCAGTATAGTCCTGTCTTCCCCAGGCGTGTTGCTGGAGAAAAGCCAGAGTTTCACTCTTTTCAGCTCTGCTGTCGGTGTCTGTACTTACAAACAAACAAGAGCCTGCAGATGTTCTGTCACGTACAACATGCCGGTCAAGACCAGAAGGAATAACAAAGTGACCGATACCAGAAGAACCAGAAGTAATAACAGAGTGACCGAGACCAATACCAGAAGAACCAGAAGGAATAACAGAGTGACCGAGACCAATACCAGAAGAACCAGAAGGAATAACATCATAGAGTTACCAATACCAGAAGAACCAGAAGGAACTACATCATACTACGAATACTACAATATATATATATATAGATCTATATATATAGAGTTCATGTGCAATGTAGTGTGACAGGACGTGTTTGAGCATATGTCTTCATGTGCATGTGAGCGTGTGTGTGTTGCTGGTGATGTGTGCATGTGAGTGTGTGTGTGTGTGTGTGTGTTGCGGGGTGATGTGTGTATACACACACACACACACACACACACACACACACACACACACACACACACACACACACATACAAATACACACACACACACACACACACACACACACACACATACACACACACATACATGCCCACACTCAAATATATGTGTGTGCGTGTGCATGTGTGTGCGCGTGTGTGAATAAACCTTTATTCGTCTATAAGTTCATGTGCAATGAAGTGTGACAGGACGTGTTTGAGCATATGTCTTCATGTGCATGTGAGTGTGTGTGTTGCTGGTGATATGTGCATGTGAGTGTGTGTGTGTGTGTGTGTGTGTGTGTGTGTGTTTGGGTTTGTGTGTTGCGGGGTGATGTGTGCATGTGAGTATGTGTGTGTGTGTTGCTGGTGATATGTGCATGTGAGTGTGTGTGTTGCAGGGTGATGTGTGTGTGTGTGTGTGTGTTGCCGGGTGATTTGTGTGTGTATGTGTGTGTGTTGCGGGTGATGTGTGTGTGTGTGTGTGTGTGTGTGTGTTCCCGGGTGATTTGTGTGTGTGTATGTGTATGTGTGTTGCGGGTGATGTGTGTGTGTGTGTGTCCTCTCCTCCAGAGAGGGCTGCAGTAATGGCAGCTGGACGTGTCTTGGTTTTATCGATCGCTCAGACCTGCAGATTATTGCTGTGAAGAGCGACCAACAGCAACCCACCGAGGTAAAACTAACCCCTCCCCTCCCCACCAGAGTGTGGCTCCTCACCTCACAAGCTCATGTTTAATTGTTTGTGGTGTTCTTCGGGCCCCACGGCCGGAGGCCCTTAGGGAGCAGGGCTAGTCCAGGCCCTGACCTTTCCTTCCCCCAGCTCGCCTCATTCAGACACAGACTGGGGAATGTTTCAGTGCTCCTCACTTCAGCATTCCTCCAATTACCAGACAAAACAAAGATGGAGTCCTTATCAGCTCACATAGGAACTCCATTCTTCTGCCAACTGCTGGACAAGCCGTTCGGCTGGGAGGACCGTTACAGCTTTAGAGATCAGAGAGTATACTCTTGTTTTATTTTCATATCTGGAAAATAAAATATATTTGACATTTAGATTTCAGTTTTAAGATGAAACTTTAACAAACAAAACCATTTTTGGCTTTTCTTTGTGTTGATTCAATAAAAGGCAATAAAGACATTAAGGCCTCCATCAGTATTCAGCTCAGTGGTCTGAATTATAATGAATATTAATGGATGTTTTTCTCCTCTATAATATTCTCATAATGGCTCTACAAAGTAAATGCAGCCCTCCTAAAACAATAATTCATCATAACTCATTTATCATAACTATGTACCAAAGCAATAAGACTGTCAACGTAACACTAAGATGACGGCATCAGCCAATTTACGCTCTTTAGAAAGCCAACATTAATGTGCGTTGTTGTTTTAGGGATAATACTACCAAATAAAAGATCTAGAATGTCAGTTCATCTGGCAAAAAAACTCCTAAAAAAAAAATCTAAACATTTATAACACGATTAGCTGTAGGATGTCAGAAATGTAATAAAATGATTTGGCTACTCTTGTCTTTCAACGTTTGTTTACCTTTCAATCATTCAGACCCAACTAAACATTTGTCTAACGTCCGAAGAACAAATCCATTCCAACAAATACAGCAGAATGAAATCGAGTGCTGCTGTGTGTTTGCTCACACGTGTGTGTGTGTGTGTGCATGTGTGCGCGCACATGTGTGTGTGTGTGTGCTCAACAGTCCTTCTTTAGTGCCGTGAAATACCTTTTCCCACGGGCCTCAGCAGAGCCGAGTCCTCAGCTCAATCCACACAGACATTATCTGTGAGCCACTGAACTCTATTTGGGAAGCGCTAAAGCGCTCGGTGGAGAAATGGAGTCGGTGTGGGACACCGCAGAAAATTCCATTTCACTGCCTGAAGTGGTGGACTAGTGCAACATCATCTGGTTTGAAGAGAGAGTAAACAGAGACACTGTTTCTGAGGGAGTACAGACCATCAGTCAGTCCCGAGACTTGATGCTTCATGTGCCATCATGTGATGATATTCCTTCATGACCAAAGCACCTTGTTCTAAACCTCATGACATTCATTCACTGAATGAATATTAATGCTACCTTTGGTTGCTTTTGCGTAATGCTTGATTGAAATGACTAAGTTGTGAGCGATTAGCTTGTGATGTTAGATGTGTAATTCATGTGATGTTTTGAAGTGTTAAAAATATCATTTCACTAATGGATGATAATGGACCTCTCTCTCTTATAGTGTCAGTGGCTCCAGCGGGGAAATTATATTAAATGATGTTGCAGATAATGATGATGATGAATCTTATTGCTGTCATTATTATTATTATTATTATTATTATTATTATTATTATTAAATTGAAGCAAAATTAAAGTACATTCGCCATAAATTCCAAACAACAGATTCCACCTACAATTACTCAGAAGATAAATCAGCCTTTTTATTCTAAAAAGTGTGTGGATATAAAACATATCTATCTATTTATTTTGAACCCAAAGTGGTCCCACATAAAGTAGCCTGCTACACCTAAAGGGGACGAGAGAGCCACCATAGTGTCTCTCGACGGGGAGACTGAGAGACACAGACCACTGGCACCCGGCCAAACTGGCCCTCGCTTCTTCTTCTTCTTCTTCTTCTTCTTCTTCTTCTTCTTCTTCTTCTTCTTCTTCTTCTTCTTCTTCTTCTTCTTCTTCTTCGTCTCTTAGTGAAGACACTTCCCTAACAGCCAGTCCTCCACAGACACCATACTGATTGTCGTGGCAGTCGCCTGGATGCTACAGTTCTGCTTCCAACAGTACAAAGTACCCTGAAGTGAGTTGTTGTGATGGAGATACTGTGGAAAGAAAAGGGTATTTGTCACACTTTGTTAAAGAGCGTGTGACCCGGCCACTCCAAACTATTCCTCCACCCGGCTGTGGAGTAGTCCTTGAATCATCTGCTGTATCTGTCGCTCCACAATTACATTATCGCTGTTTCACTCACAAGAGTCAGAGCTCTGAAACCCAAACAGATGGCGCTAGTGGGCAACAGACGGCCTGTAAATCATGGATCATCTGATGGTCCTTATTCAATTATTCTACCAAGCAGCCATCTTGGAACACACCCAGGAGACGCTGTCCTACAATATGTGGACGCACCTGTTACCCCACTCAGCGTTCTGTTACCTAAAGAACCACATCTAACTGTATTATTATTATTATTATTATTATTATTATTATTATTATTATTATTATTATTATTATTATTGTTATTGTTATTATTATATTCTATATGCAAAGTGTCTTTGGACATGAAGAAAACTGTTTATTTATTTATTATATGCAGATTAAATATCAGTTGAATTTTGTTAGAACCATATGATATATGATATACAAAGTTATATTTACTTAAATCTTGTGTACCGCCTCCCGCCCCCCTCCCCATCACACACACACACACACACACACACACACAGCAGTCTGTGTGTATTATAATGATGCAACATGTGTGTTCATTACAACAGCAGCAGAATACAGAAACCACAACTGCCTTGTGCGTCTATGTCCTATTTCTTCATTGAACAGCAAGTTTTCTTGCAGACGCTGTCATCCAAGTGACTAGCAGTGCTGTGTTATTTTTAGTTGTAATCTGATTCCTGGTTAGATCTCCCTACAGGTAGTCAGGTAGGGGTTAGATCTCCCTACAGGTAGTCAGGTATGGGTTAGATCTCCCTACAGGTAGTCAGGTAGGGGTTAGATCTCCCTACAGGTAGTCAGGTAGGGGTTAGATCTCCCTACAGGTAGTCAGGTATGGGGTTCGGTCTCCCTACAGGTAGGCAGGTATGGGGTTCGGTCTCCCTACAGGTAGTCAGGTATGGGGTTTGATCTCCCTACAGGTAGTCAGGTAGGGCTAGAGCTCCCTACAGGTAGTCAGGTAGGGGTTAGATCTCCCTACAGGTAGTCAGGTAGGGCTAGAGCTCCCTACAGGTAGTCAGGTATGGGGTTAGATCTCCCTACAGGTAGTCAGGTATGGGTTAGATCTCCCTACAGGTAGTCAGGTATGGGGTTAGATCTCCCTACAGGTAGTCAGGTAGGGGTTAGATCTCCCTACAGGTAGTCAGGTAGGGGTTAGATCTCCCTACAGGTAGTCAGGTAGGGGTTAGATCTCCCTACATGTAGTCAGGTAGGGGTTAGATCTCCCTACAGGTAGTCAGGTATGGGTTAGATCTCCCTACATGTAGTCAGGTAGGGGTTAGATCTCCCTACAGGTAGTCAGGTAGGGGTTAGATCTCCCTACAGGTAGTCAGGTATGGTTAGATCTCCCTACAGGTAGTCAGGTATGGGTTAGATCTCCCTACAGGTAGTCAGGTATGGGGTTAGATCTCCCTACAGGTAGTCAGGTAGGGGTTAGATCTCCCTACAGGTAGTCAGGTAGGGGTTAGATCTCCCTACATGTAGTCAGGTAGGGGTTAGATCTCCCTACAGGTAGTCAGGTAGGGGTTAGATCTCCCTACAGGTAGTCAGGTATGGGGTTAGATCTCCCTACAGGTAGTCAGGTAGGGGTTAGATCTCCCTACAGGTAGTCAGGTATGGTTAGATCTCCCTACAGGTAGTCAGGTATGGGTTAGATCTCCCTACAGGTAGTCAGGTATGGGTTAGATCTCCCTACAGGTAGTCAGGTATGGGGTTAGATCTCCCTACATGTAGTCAGGTATGGGTTAGATCTCCCTACATGTAGTCAGGTATGGGTTAGATCTCCCTTCAGGTAGTCAGGTATGGGGTTAGATCTCCCTACAGGTAGTCAGGTAGGGTTAGATCTCCCTACAGGTAGTCAGGTATGGGGTTAGATCTCCCTACAGGTAGTCAGGTATGGGGTTAGATCTCAGGTGGTGTAGATGATGTTCAAACCCAAAGCTTCGTTTGGCATTCCGACACCAAACCACCAGACGATGGGACTTTACAGCTCCTCAGTGCCTGGAAAGCATACTTAGCGTATTCATGAAAACAGCATTGCATATGCAGTTTATATAGTCCATAATGTATCGCTGCTACTAAACTGTTTCCACTTGTAATGCTACATCATCCCATTCACATGCGCTTGATGTGCATGTGGAGCACAAATGTGTGAAACACGACAATGAATTCAAATTATAATCATGTACAATGAAACCAAGGGTTTCGAGTAGCTCTGGTGAAATTGAATGAGCATTTGGTTAGAGGCTGAAATAGTTTGGAGAGAAAAAACAGCTGTAGTTAACACTCACGTCCAGCGCTGAAAAGTGACAATTGCTTATCTCCATGGCGATCAATACTGGCCCCAGCAGCATCATTGTGTGAGTGTGTGCAGGTTTAATGCAGACAGGATGTCATTATTATTTCCAGTCTTCTAATGACCATCATTATGCAGGGATACTGATTGAATTCCAGTTGTTACCTTCGTTTGCGGCTGAGTGGAATAATTACCATTTAAGTGTCTCCATTAAAATTCATACGCAAATGTTCTAAAATATCCTTTGAATATAAAATGATTTGAATTATTACCCAGCTCTGCTTTAAATACTTTAAATAGTCTACATGTGAGCATTATAAAAGCATTTGTTGCTTTAGGAATTGTAGCATTTTGCAAAAACAATGAGCAGAAAGCGTTGGTCTGCCGGTCTGCTGTCAACGCAGAACACTTGTTAATATTTAATTAAAATGGATCTGTTGGTAAATGGAATCGATACTGAGCTCTCTGTATAAATTGCCTTTTTGCCCTCGCGTCACCAAATAAATATTATGTTTCTCTGTGTTTAGAAGAGAGTCTTCATTCTATAGTCATTGATAGCTTCATGATGTAAAACTAAAGCCCTCAAAATAATATGCAGTATTTTGGGAATACTTTTTTTGAATACTTCATCATGAAAACTCACTATAGTAATGAAATGAATAAGTAGTAATTCCCTCTACACAGTGCAGTATAAATGTTTGTGGATTGGGTGGTGTTAGTTGATATAATGCAGTAAGTGGTCTACAAGGCTGAATCCAGCAGCCAACAAAAACATGTCACTTCTTGTTGTTGTCTGGCCGCGGTCACCCTGCAGCACGTCGCAGCCTAACTGGAAGGAAGTGTGTTTGTGTGGCAGGTAAATAAGCCCCCCCTCTTCCCCAACACAGTGGTCTGTGCTGTAAATGCACAGCTGCGTGTCTGAAGCAGTGAGGCAGCGGAGGAGAACCGGCCACACCTAATCAATCACTGACAGATTACGGCTAAAGACACTTCTGTAGGCATTAGAGGACACATGCAGAACTGAGTCCCTGGTCCCTGGAAGCCGGTGCGCTGCTTCCAGGATGTTTATCAAAATCAGTGGTGGCAAGCGACCTGTGTCATTGTACTTCCTGGCTGAAAGAGCTGTGTCATTGTACTTCCTGTCAGATAGAGCTGTGTGATTGTTCTTCCTGTGATTGCACTTCCTGGCAGATAGAGCTGTGTGATTGTACTTCCTGTGATTGTACTTCCTGGCAGATAGAGCTGTGTGAGTGTACATCTGGCAGATAGAGCTGTGTGAGTGTACATCTGGCAGATAGAGCTGTGTGAGTGTACATCTGGCAGATAGAGCTGTGTATGCCCTCCACTGTGGCTCCGTCTCCAGGAACGTTCTGTAAATCAAATGCTTTTACTGCAAGATTTAGTAGCTTATCCTCGCTGGCCACTATTCACTTCAGCTTGTCCCTATTAGGATGTCAGCCTGGCCCATAAAGGACCACACGTCTCACTGTTAGAAAGCACTGCATTTTTTTTGTCCATTTTACCCCCATGGAGCCATTGTGTGACTTTCAATGTGGAAAGGGATTTTTTTTCTTTATCAAAGATTTTCTTTCAGATAGCATGTCTTGTTCCTTTACTATGCCAGTCCGTCAAGACGCAGTATTAAAACTCCAACAAAAATACAAAAAATATTAATGCAAAAATAAATTCATAAGAAAATACACATTTCATACTTAACCCCAGTGTTTCATACTAAACCCCAGAGTGTTTCATACTTAACCCTAGAGTGTTTCATACTAGGCAAGGCAGCTTTATTTATATAGCGCATTTCATACACAATGGCAACTCAATGCGCTTTACATAAAACAATAAGAATTGAAATAATAATTAAAAAAAAAAAATAATAATAATAATAAATAATAATAATAATAATAATAATAAATAAAAACAACTACAGAAGAATAGAAAGAAATAAAATACTATAAGAGCAGCATAAAATCATGATTTAAAAGGACATAGTAATACTAATCCTCAGTGTTTCATATTAAACCCCAGAGTGTTTCATACTAAACCCTAGTGTGTCATACTAAACCCCAGAGTGTTTTATACTTAATCCCAGCATTTCATACTAAACTCCAGAGTGTTCCATACTAAACCCCAGAGTGTTTCATACTAGACCCCAGTGTGTCATACTAAACCCCAGAGTGTTTTATACTTAATCCCAGCGTTTCATACTAAACTCCAGAGTGTTTCATACTAAACCCCAGAGTGATTCATACTAAACCCCAGAGTGTTTTATACTTAATCCCAGCGTTTCATACTAAACTCCAGAGTGTTTCATACTAAACCCCAGAATGATTCATACTAAACCCCAGTGTTTCATACTAAACCCCAGAGTGTTTCATACTAAACCCCAGAATGATTCATACTAAACCCCAGTGTTTCATACTAAACCCCAAAGTGTTTCATACTAAACCCCAGAGTGATTCATACTAAATCCCAGAGTGTTTCATATTAAACCCCAGAGTGTTTCATACTAAACCACAGCATTTCATACTAAATCCCAGTGTTTCATACTAAACCCCAGAGTGATTCATACTAAATCCCAGAGTGTTTCATACTAAACCCCAGAGTGATTCATACTAAATCCCAGAGTGTTTCATACTAAACCCAAGAGTGTTTCATACGAAACCCCAGAGTCATTCATACTAAACTCCAGAGTGTTTCATACTAAACCCCAGAGTGATTCATACTAAACCCCAGAGTGTTTTATACTTAATCCCAGCGTTTCATACTAAACCCCAGAATGATTCATACTAAACCCCAGTGTTTCATACTAAACCCCAGAGTGTTTCATACTAAACCCCAGAGTGATTCATACTAAACCCCAGTGTTTCATACTAAACCCCAGAATGATTCATACTAAACCCCAGTGTTTCATACTAAACCCCAGAGTGTTTCATACTAAACCCCAGAGTGATTCATACTAAATCCCAGAGTGTTTCATATTAAACCCCAGAGTGTTTCATACTAAACCCCAGTATTGCATACTAAACCCCAGAGTGTTTCATACTAAACCCCAGCATTCCATACTAAACCCCAGTGTTTCATACTAAACCCCAGAGTGATTCATACTAAACCCCAGAGTGATTCATACTAAACTCCAGAGTGTTTCATACTAAACCCCAGAGTGTTTCATACTAAACCCCAGAGTGTTTCATACTAAACCACAGCATTTCATACTAAATCCCAGCGTTTCATACTAAACTCCAGAGTGTTTCATACTAAACCACAGCATTTCATACTAAATCCCAGCGTTTCATACTAAACTCCAGAGTGTTTCATACTAAACCCCAGAGTGATTCATACTAAACCCCAGAGTGTTTCATACTAAACCCTAGTGTTTCATATTAAACCACAGAGTGTTTCATACTAAATCCCAGCATTTCATACTAAACCCCAGAATGATTCATACTAAACCCCAACGTTTCATATAAACCCCAGAGTGTTTCATACTAAACCACAGCATTTCATACTAAATCCCAGCGTTTCATACTAAACTCCAGAGTGTTTCATACTAAACCCCAGAGTGTTTCATACTAAACCCCAGAGTGTTTCATACTAAACCCCAGTGTTTCATACTAAATCCCAGCGTTTCATACTAAACCCCAGCGTTTCATACTAAACCCCAGTGTTTCATACTAAACCCTAGTGTTTCATACTAAACCGCAGCGTTTCATACTAAACCCCAGTGTTTCGTACTAAACCCAAGCAGCATGTTGAAGTGATCCCAGATGACAGAGTCTGCACAGGCAGAAGGTTACAACATCATGTGATGTGTGTATCCTCTAACCTTGTCCTGGGGAAAGAGAACATGGTGTGTGCGTGCCTATGTTGGTGTGCGTGTGCATGCATGCATGCACACGTGTGGTTTGTGTGTGTGCGTACATGTGTGGACGTGTGCGTATGTGTGACCCTGTGTGTGTGTGTGTGCTGACGTGTGTGTGTGTGTGTGTGTGGGGTGGGGGGGGAGGGCAGGAGGAGATTGCTGAGGATTTCCAGTGGACTTAAATTATCATATTCTATTTGTATGAAGGAGTTTTGATCATTAAAGGTGTTACAGCCTGACAGTTGTAACCTTAAAATACCCACAACGCTTCACACCAGGTCCACAGCGCTTCTTTAGATAAACATCTGCTGGTTTCAATTACTGCAACATGTCATTCTGACTGATCAATGATCAAGTGGATGAAGGAGTTCTGATGCAGAAGTGACAGCAGAGTCTAAATAACACATTCATATATATATATATATATATATATATATATATATACAGTATATATATATATATATATATATATATATATATATATATATATATATATATATATATATATATATATATATATATGTAAGGAATAATCCACGACGAGGTGTGCATGTGTCGATGCCATGGCCACTTGCGAATCAATAAAAATATAAGGGTGTTGATTCATATTTTGTGGTAATTCTGTCTCAAAATTACAACTTTTAGCTCACACTACATTGTGTGCCTGTAAACAAACGGCAAATGATCTGAGAAATATATGGGTCTGACTAATGCTTATGTCAGTTAACATGAGATTCATATGGAATGCGGACATTACCTTATTACTACAGTACATAGAGACGACCTTAGTAACGACATGGCAACGTTAGCTTATTACTCCAGTAAATAGAGATGTTCTTAGTAACGACATGGCAACGTTACCTTATTACTCCAGTAAATAGAGATGTTCTTAGTAACGACATGGCAACGTTACCTTATTACTCCAGTAAATAGAGACGATCTTAGTAATGACATGGCAACGTTACCTTAATACTCCAGTAAATAGAGACGATCTTAGTAACGACATGGCAACGTTACCTTATTACTCCAGTAAATAGAGACGATCTTAGTAACGACATGGCAACGTTACCTTATTACTCCAGTAAATAGAGACGACCTTAGTAACGACATGGCAACGTTGCCTTATTACTCCAGTAAATAGAGATGATCTTAGTAACGACATGGCAACGTTACCTTAATACTCCGGTAAATAGAGACGACCTTAGTAACGACATGGCAACGTTACCTTAATACTCCGGTAAATAGAGACGACCTTAGTAACGACATGGCAACGTTACCTTATTACTCCAGTAAATAGAGACGATCTTAGTAACGACATGGCAACGTTACCTTATTACTCCAGTAAATAGAGGCGACCTTAGTAACGACATGGCAACGTTACCTTATTACTCCAGTAAATAGAGACGACCTTAGTAACGACATGGCAACGTTACCTTATTACTCCAGTAAATAGAGACGACCTTAGTAACGACATGGCAACGTTACCTTAATACTCCGGTAAATAGATACGATCATAGTAACGACATGGCAACGTTACCTTATTACTCCAGTAAATAGAGACGATCTTAGTAACGACATGGCAACATTACCTTAATACTCCGGTACAGAGATGATCTTAGTAACGACATGGCAACGTTACCTTAATACTCCAGTATATATATATATATATATATATATATATATATATATATATATATATATATATATATTCAGATTCTGTCTATATGAATATACATTTTATTATTGCTATAGCAGGATATCTTGAATTTTGTTATGTATTTCTCATTTTCACCTTTGGTGGAAACAAACTAAGACAAATGTTAGCATAACATGATCGTGTTGCACAACAGCGTTGTCATTATCTTCACCTCAGTGCACATATGAAATCATATCTCTGCTTCTGAGGAGGTTGATGTGAATCGAGATTAGACTGAAGTTGAGTGGGGGGGGACCCCCCTGTATGTATCCAAGTGTGGGGTGCATGTATGTGTCCATGGGGGGGGGTATGTGTCCAATGTGGGTGGGTGGGGGGGGGGTATGTGTCCATGTGTCCGGATGATGTGTGGGTTGACGTGTCCAAGCAAGAGTTCAGGAGGCAGCTGAGCAAAAATAATTTAGAATGTCCTGCTGATACAAGGACACAGCACAGACACAACATGCTATGAGAGGAGGGGTGGGGGTGAGTGGGAGGGGGGGGGTGGTGGTGGTGGTGGTTTGAGACAATGGACGTGGCTACACCTGGAAATGCACTGCGGTTGTTTTTCGTCCATGACCTCCAAAGTACACGGAGAAAATGTCACTGGCGGAATGGACACCTGCACACAGACACACACACACACACGCACACGCATACACACACACACACACACACACACAGACACACCCACACACATGCATACACGCATACACAGACACACACACACACACACACACACACGCTGGTCTAAGCGTGTGCGTGTTAGCAGGGCTATGGACTGGGTCCTGGGTGGTTCAGGGTACATGATGTCACTTTGCTGCAAAAGATTTACAATTCCCGGTTAATTTGTGACTTAATTGAGAATGACCATTCCCACAAGCACATTTTATTTCTAGACAATCTCTCTCCAATGTATATGAAATACATGTGTTACTGTTACTATATGTGTATTTATTAATTATTATGATTTATTTAATATTCTAGTGAAGTGATGGTGATCAGGTACATTGTGAACAACAAAAGATGATGTAGACTAATTATGTTTTAATCTCCAGCAGCTGAAAATGCATCTTTCTATAAGCCCTTTATGAGATAACATCAGCTATGTGCTGCTTGTGTTAATATCCATGCAATGTTTCTAAATCGGATCTCTCTACAATTATTTCAAAAAATGTTAAAAAAAAAAAAAAATTAAACAGAACTGCTGCATGCAAAATGTGCTTCTGGTTGTTGCTCGTCAAACGCTGGACGAGCTGACAGCAGTGGACATTTTGTAAAGACTGATAAATTGGAAGCTGATTCCTGATTCCTGCTTAGACCATCCTAATGTGGCCTCGACTGGGAGGCAACTGATTTCATTAAAGTTATTAAAAAAAACAATCAGCCAATCAGAGAGACTCAACTCCAGCCAATCAGAGAGACACTTGCTCCCTTCGCTCTTGCCGAATCCGGTTGGAAGTAAAAAGAAAACCTATCCTACTCTCAGAAAAGCCATCTGTGAATATTTCAGTTCACCTTTTGTTATTCAGTCCATTTCGGATAAAACAGGTTGAATTGCTCTATAGATACAGCGCCCCATTGCTTTCTAATGGGGCTGCGCGCTCCTTGCGCGTCGTGAACTGAAACTCCCTCCCCGATTGGTCCGACCGTTTCTCGGGGTTTTGGAAAAGGCGTCGAGCGGGATCGGGGCCAGACCGATCTGCGGAGGGAAACGAAAGACGAGCTCGCGAGATCGGAGCGGTGGTCTCGCGCGACTGATTCCCGCTAATCGCCGAACTTAAATTGCTCCGAGTTTGGCCTCTCCCAGCAGGACATGCGCAGTGCGCCGCCGCCTCCAGGTCCGTCCAGCGGGTCGAGGATCCAACATGGCAGAGACGGCTCAGTAGGTCGAGGATCCAACATGGCAGAGACGGCTCAGTAGGTCGAGGATCCAACATGGCAGAGACGGCTCAGTCTCTCCTGCTGTAACTTGGATTGCTTTCAACACGCGAGCAGCCGCGACCGGCGGAGGAGGAAACTCATCTTCATCCAGAGGAAGCCGCTCATCTTCATACTCATCTTCATCCGCTGGACCGATGAGACTTTAACCGCTGAGCTGTTCTGTCCAACATCCAGGTCAGTGTTTTAATGTTTAAGGTCCATAATCATGATGTTAAGATTAATTACAAAGAGGACATGGTGATGACGGCTCTGATAGCGGACAGCAGCTGTGGGTATCGATATGTAGACTTATTATTATTATTATCATCATAGTTATTATTATTATGATTATTATTATTATTATTATGTTGATACATAAGGAAACACCACAGAACAAGGTATGGGTATCGATAAGGAGACTTATTATTATTATTATTGGGCTATTATTATTATGTTAAGACATCACGAAACACCACAGAACTAAAGCATTATTTAGACATTATACTATAAGAGGCTTTTAGCCTACAACTTTCGTCTCAAAATAACCAATTGCAATTAATATTCGCAATTGATTGTTTTGATGCAAGGCTGAACAACTTTTCTTCAAGGAAACTTGATGTCAGTTTGAATCCAAACTGACTGCAAGCGGGAGGTTATCGATCATGAATCGACGGAAAGATGGACTGATCGATCAATAGACATGTTGTCAATTAGGAGGATCTGCGTTCAAAAGTAAATCCTGCTGGTTTAGCGACGTCCTCCTGTGTTTTAATACCATGTCGTCCTCTGTGTTTTAATGGTTTTATAAAGAACAGATCCCTCCTGTAGTTATGTTATATTATTATATTATATTATATTACATTATATTATATTATATTACATTATATTATATTATATTACATTATATTATATTATATTATTCTGCTCGGAGGGTGAATGAAGACCCGAGGAAAAACAGCCTGGGTGTTTAAGCTGTGAAATCCGAGAGCAGTTTGTGTGTAAAAGTGTGAAAAACAACCTTTGAATTCCTCCTGTTTTCCTCCTCTTGTTTCAGGCTTCAAGACATGATCACTAGCAGCAGTATTTATGGTAGGTTCATTTATAATTACTAGTTCATGTTATGGATTATTTCTGGATCTCTAAATACAACTCATGCATGCGCTGATTAACTAGAAAAGTTGACTATAGTTTAATGGATGTAATTAATAAGTGCATATAAATGATTTCTTCTAATTGTCCTAATGTCATTCCAAACAGTCATTCTTCTGTCATTCAGTTATGTGGGTGTGAATGTAGATTGCAAATATAGACCTAATGTAGGCTATTATTTATTATTGCTTTGGATATCATCTTGCTCACTGTTAAGCCCCTCAAACAATAGAGAGAAGAGAAAGAACGGTTAGAGAATGTTTCAATTTGATAGAAAGGAGCCTATTCTCTCCAGTAATTGTAATAGTAGTTGTAGTATAACATGAATTACAAATTATTTTTTAAATGAATATCTAGATAGAATATAATTTGTCTGACACACAATCTTAGTAAAGCAATTATGTGAACTTAATACAATATATATATATATATATATATATATATATATATATATATATATATATATATATATATATATATATATATATATATATTTATGAAGCAATGGTTTACCTTTATTGAATATCTTCTATATCTAATGTTTCTAACTATATATATATATATAAATATATATTTTGCTTTGTCTTGACGTGATAGTCTGCAGGACCGATAGGGTTTGCGTTATAATGCATATATTGTGTGGAAAACTATTTTTATGTTAGCCATAATTAGTGATAATTACAAAACCCATTCATGATAAACAATCAATTACAGTAAAAAAACTGAACTATTTAAAATATTAGATGATTGGTGATTAGATGTTTTTCAGCTCCGATAAAATAAACATTTCAATAAAATGCACTTTTTTAGTTAATATAATTTAAGCAATTCCAGTTAAGTTGTGATATATCTGCTAATACCTAACCGACACACAGTCATATAAAACCTCATCCTTCAGAGTCTAAATAATAAAACGGCACATGCGTTTCCTCAGTCAACGGATAACAGCATCATCCTATTTCATTCATATAACTTCCATCTCCTAGAAACAATATTATTCTTATTATTTAATTACGTCCGTGTCGTTTTATCGACGTGTTTTGAGAGGAATTGAAGGTGGTCAATAGTTGTAGTTAACTGTGGTCTGTTCAGTCCTCCTGCTTCAGTCAGATAGAAACACTTGCTCTTGAACTACATTTCATATGTTTTGCATATGAACACCCTTTCGAGCCAATGTCATGTGTCTCGCTAACTTTATTTCAATCATACTATTTGAATAATTATCAAAAATCAACTTTACACTGAAGATAAATCAAACACACACACACACACACACACACACTCTGAGCTCTCTAGTTTATTAACATGTGTTGCTGCAGAAGTAAAAAATAAATCTCTTGCAACTTATGCTAAAATACAGTATATATATATATATATATATATATATATATATATATATATATTGGAACAGAAGAATGGACTGAACCCCATTATTATTATTATTATTATTGTTACTAGACTATATATTGTTGACATGATGTTGACACATCTTTCTCTATTTATTTTTTGTTTTTTATTGATGAGTATTGCTAGTATCTGGGAATATGTTCCTGGAGGATAAACTTCCTAGTATCTGTCTGGGAATATGTTCCTGGAGGATACACTTCCTAGTATCTGGGAATATGTTCCTGGAGGATACACTTCCTAGTATCTGGGAATATGTTCCTGGAGGATACACTTCCTAGTATCTGGGAATATGTTCCTGGAGGATAAACTTGGCAGGTCTTTAGTCAGCCATGCCTGTAGACAATCTGACAGCTCTGTTTGTCACTAATAGCCTAGCACTGTAGATAGCATCGAAGCTAATAATGCTTGACACTAATCTATGTGCTAACCCCCCCCCGCGTGTCCAGTTTCCCTGGAGGCAGAACATCAGCGCTCTGCTCCTCCACCTGCTCCTTCAACACGCTGCTCCTGAAGGAGCCGCGCTCGCGTTCATTTGTGTCACATGATAGCATGTCACATGATCAGCAACAAAATACAAATAATTTAACAGCTTGGGTTAATTCTCCGCTGTTTAGAGCACTTAAGTTACACTGCTAAATGTACAGCACGTGTGTGAAGTAAAATACAAATGTACAACAAATGTATTTATTTTCTCCTCGACAAAAGAGCATTATAGAAGTTCATATTTTTTGATTGTCATTCAATCAATTACAGTTTATTATAGGCCATTTAATTACGTAATAATGTGTATTTGTGAATAAAAAATGACATTTAATGTCTACAAGGTGGGCACTTCTATTACTGTCCTTCCAGACGAGAGAGTTTAATGACATCGTTGATTGCAGACTAATCGTCAACTTGACAGTTCTGCTTCCCCTCCCCTCCCTGAGCCGTGTGGCTACTGGTTTCCCCTCCTCTCCCCAAGCCGTGTGGCTACTGGTTTCCCCTCCTCTCCCAAAGCCATGTGGCTACTGGTTTCCCCTCCTCTCCCCAAGCCGTGTGGCTACTGACTTCCCCTACTCTCCCCAAGCCGTGTGGCTACTGACTTCCCCTACTCTCCCCGAGCCGTTTGGTTATTGGCTTTCCCTCCTCTCCCGAGCCGCGTGGCTACTGGCTTTCCCTCCTCTCCCTGAGCCGCGTGGCTACTGGCTTCCCCTCCTCTCCCTGAGCCATGTGGCTACTGGCTTCCCCTCCTCTCCCTGAGCCATGTGGCTACTGGCTTCCCCTCCTCTCCCCGAGCCGTGTGGCTACTGGCTTCCCCTCCTCTCCCTGAGCCATGTGGCTACTGGCTTCCCCTCCTCTCCCTGAGCCATGTGGCTACTGGCTTCGCCTCCTCTCCCTGAGCCGTGTGGCTACTGTAAGCCAAAGGCTGGGAAGGGATATTTGAAGACTGGCCCTCACACCAGGGATGTACGATGACGACAGAATGTGGGATAGTTACAGTTAATTGTGACAACTAAGCTGTGTTTGATTTCCCCGAGACATCAGGATGAACATCTGTATAGATACTCAGTAGCCAGTGCTGAGGACTCAGTGCCCACAACAGAGGTGTAATTCACTTAATAATTAAATTATATTATTATAAGTCAGTGCAGGCTGTTATGTTCAAGCAGATGTGGTAAGTGACATGCAAAAGAAAAAAAAGCAAGACAAAAAAAAAAAATCCCACCTTCTCTACAGTGCTTCTACCCTCCCTCCCCTCCTTTTTCCTCCCTCTTTCCCTCCCCCTCTGTCCACATCTCTCTCCCTCGTGGCAGCTATATGTTATCATTGTGTGTTTTCACTCGCCGCTGACAATTCGTCCAGTGATCTAAGTTGGTGAGCACAAGCTGTCTGTTGCTGTGCAGAACGTGTTGAAGCCTTGACATCCTCCCCCCCAATGTCTCATTTAGACACTGGGTCTGTCTGCTAACCCTTGTTATATATTGTATTGTTTATTTATTTGTGTGTGTGTATGTATGTGTGTGTGTGTGTGGGGGGGTGACAGCATATGGTGCAGACTGTCTTGATGCATGTGTCCAACACAGCTCGTTGTTAGCCTTCACACGATAGCAGGGCTGCGTCCTCAGTCTGGCCTCGTGTATTGAGTGGCATCGTCTCAAAGCCAGATCATAACGCAGATCATAATCTGTTTTATTCCACATTCTTTGCTGTCATTCCCAACATATTGTTGAGGCGCTGGTCCACCATCGTGTCCCCCCCCTGCTGGGAGGCTAGAACAGTCAGTCCCCAGGTGGCCTAAGGTTTAGCACTAGCTTATACCCCAAGTGGCTGTGGGATGTGTTTGTTTGAAACAGGGACATCCTCGTTATGCTGTTTACATTTTAATTAGACTTCCTAACCATTTTCTAATGGTGACAATGATGGGAAGAGCTTTTTTTTCTACTGCTTTTTTTTTCTGATGAGAAAATGAGTTTTACTCTATAGCAGCGATCAAAGGGTTTCCTGACCATCTGGTGAAAGTGACTTGTCTTGTCCATGTGTACTGCTTGTCAGCACGTTCATGTCGAAGAGTGTTTCATCTGATTTTATAATGAGGAACAATTTGAGTACTGGACAGTATTTGTATTTGAGTGTATAACTTTATTAGTATAACCTGTCTCTTTATTTTTGGCATTGGACAGAACACTGGCTGCTATTATTTTGTTCTCTAATAGCTTAACTTTCAAGGACCTTATTTTACAAAAAATGACTATTTTTCATAACTTTCTTATGTGACAGACACTTGAGAATAGTTTGAGTCTATCGCTGAACTGAATGTGCTGTTGCTTATCGTTGAGCAACCTTGTAGGAATGGTGTTTCTCCCTGTCCGGTTTCCAAGGTGTTGCTTTGGTTTTGTATTGTGAGAAAGCAGCCTCTCTCACAAGAGAAAACTCAATATTTTTCTGTATTGAAATTCCACTTTTCAGACAACAGTCTGTCTAATCTATGCCATCATTCTCTGGGCTATCTACCGCAATGCATTCAACAAGTCTTCAAACACAATGAGATCTTTGTCTGTAAAAGCAACAGACGACCATCTCCCTGTATTGTACACATATAATACATTGCCTTTGTTAATGTGTGTCTCATCTGGGAGTTCACTTCTTCTTCTTGGAAATCCTCTGGGAAGCGATGAAGAGAGACATCACGGCGGCCGCTAATTGACTCAAATGAATATTTTGATGTTCCGCTAAAGATGGAGTAAAGGAGTGAGATCTTAATTAGAGTGAGATGATCAGAGGAGATCTTCTCATCTACGCTTCATTCCTCCTTCACGGACGTGTGTAATGGATGACAGGTTGGCAGCGGGCCAGCGACAGGCAGAGAGATGCTCACGGGAGAAAGGAGACAATGTTTTGTCTCAGGGAGGAGGAGGAGGCGGAGGAGGAGGAGGAGAGGAGGAGGAGGAGGAGGAGGAGGGGGGGGGGGGAAGCGGAGAGTAAAGGAGCAGAATGGAATGAGAAGGAGAGGAAAAGAGGGGAGAGGAGAGAAAAAGGAGGTGAGAGAGAGGAAGGAAGAGGATGTGTTTTTGGTCTGGCCCAAAGGGAGGAAAGGAGGATGGTAGCAGGAGGAGGAGGAGGAGGAGGAGGAGGACAGAAGGGAGCACTGCAATGGAAAGAAGAGGAGCGGGATTGATGTAAAAGGAAAAGAGAGGAGTGAAGTCGAGAGGAGACAAGGGAAGGTATAGAGAGGAGAGACAAGGGAAGGACTAGGGAGGAGAGGAGAGACAAGGGAAGGACTAGGGAGGAGAGGAGAGACAAGGGAAGACTAGGCAGGAGAGGAGAGATGAGCTGGTGTGTGTGTGGGGGGGGGGGGGGTTAAAGGGTTTTAAGATGCTGTGGTGCAGATGTGACTGATTCCTGATATTAGTTTTGTTGTTAATGAGTTTCATTTTCCCATGCAGCCTATTTGCTCTGAATGTATAGAAACCTCCACCATTGTTATAGTTCATGGTGGTTTGTAAAAATATGTATTTCTTCAATTGCTCAACTCCCACTTGCATTATACATGAACCGTGGGCGGCCATCTTGTTTTGTGTGTGGCCTATTTGACAGGCCCTTTCGGTCCATGTGGAATTAGATTAATTTAAAAATCAGGAGAAAAAGGGAAGGAGCGCAAAAAAAAAACTTGGCGTTCAAGAGTTCAGCTTTATGAGGGCTGACACTTCTTTTGTGTTCATTACCAGGCAGTACCACGGGGAGTCCTGTTGACTTTACATGCGCTAAAATAGCATCGGAGCTGCGGCTCCGCTTCCTTCACCAGAGACGAGCTGGAAACTCATGTTTTCTGGTTTCTTTTTTATTGCAGTGAAAAGCAAAACATTCAGATCGACAGGAACGGAGATCGAAGGGTTAATTGCGTATTTCTAAAGAGTATCTGATAAAAATCATCTTGGGTATTTTTCTGTAAGTTAGTTCAAATATAAATGATTATATATATATATATATATATATATATATATATATATATATATAATCCATGTTCAACTAGAAGTCTAAAAGCTTTTCTATTATATTTGTATATCATTTAAAGAAGAGGTGGTATATATGTGGTACAGTAGAACCACGCTCCTGTTTACACACGGCAGGGTGTGTACAGAACAACAGCAGATCAGATGTACTTGGCACATAACGTGTTTGAGTCCTCTCTCTCTCTCTCTTACACACATGTTTGCACTGTCTTTCCTCTGTCCTCTCCTCTCTCTCTTTCCTCCACTTTCTCTCCTACTCTCTCTCTCTATCCTGTCTCTCTCTTTCCTCTCTCTCTTCCCTCTCTGTCCTCTCTCTCCTCTCTCTCTCTCCTCTCTCTCTCTACTCCTCTCTCCCTCCTCTCCTCTCTTTCTCCCCTGTCCTCTCTCTCTCTCTCTCTCTCTCTCTCTCTCTCTCTCTCTCTCTCTCTCTCTCTCCTCTCCTCTCTCTTTCTCCTCTCCTCTCCTCATCTTTAAAAGGATCCCAGGAGTCTGTTGCTCTGTTGTTTCCATTATTCATTCCAGAAAACTTCTGGGCTGCATGGAGAGGCTGGAGGGCTGAGAAACCATTTTGTGTCTGAAAGAAAGAAAGAAAGAAACAGGAAGAAGTAAAAGATATGAAAAGCAAAGCTTTATGCAAAATGTCTGCCGCCTCGGGAGCATGTGGGCTGGAGGACGGAGGACGGGTGATGGACAATGGTGAGAGTGTGAGAGTACGCGCGTGTGTGTGTGAGAGTATGCATGTGTGTGTGTGTCAGTATGCATGTGTGTGTGTGTGTAAGAATGTGTGTGTGTGTGTGTGTGTGTGTATCTTTGTGTGCAAGAATGTGCATGTGTATGTGTGTGAATGTGAATGTGTGTGTGTGTGTGTGTGTGTGTGGTGTGTGGTGTGTATGGTGGCGTTCCTGTCAGGCTGTCAGTGAGGCCCTAATGTCCCCAGAGGCACCTGAGGGCCCCCAGCCAGCCTCTGCTGGCGGCCAAGTGGTGACCAGAGAGGAGAGTGTCAGGAAGATGTGAACCAATGACAGATGACTGGAGACAAGCAACCTCTCTCTCTCTCTCTCTCTCTCTCTCTCTCTCTCTCTCTCTCTCTCTCTCTCTCTCTCATACTTCAGAGAGAGAGAGAGAAAGAGAGAGAGAACATCAGGCATCTGAATACATTGACAACAAGTCAAAGATATGAATAAAAAAGGATGCAAATCATTTGGCATGAAAAGACGCTCTGCGTAAACACTCGCTCTCCCCCTCGAAGGCCACGAGGCTGGGAGTACAGAGGGTTTTATTTTCTCTGTGTTTCTGTGTGCATGCCGGCGCACGTGTGCTCGTGTGTGTGTGTGTGTGTGTTTGTGTGTGTGCGTGTGTGTGTGTATACGTGCATGTGTGTGTGCGTGCACAGCGTGCTCCAGGCAGAGTTTTTAGGCCACAGGTCATGGAGATCATTGGTACACTCCCTGCAGCCTCACTTCAACCTCAGGGCTGGAAATAGAATGAGCAACGTCACCGCGGCCAAGAGACACAGAGACAGAGAGAGAGAGAGAGAGGGGTGTGTGTGTGTGTGTGTGTGATAGTTGACCTTGTGTGTTTAGGCAAAAACTCCCCAGAAGGATATTGTTATTTCATGCATAACCAAATGAACAACGGCCTGTGAACTGAGTTCATATGGAAGACGTCTTTGGGAGACTTAGGAGACTTTGGCTGTTGCCACTTTCCTAGACTTTTTTTCCCATCAAGACGCTCCTGACAGACAACAGATCTAAGCAGAGTTGTGCAAACACAAGTCTTACAAGCGATGAGCTTGGTGGATACTGAAGGCTTGTTTCACATAGTTTGGAATCTGTTTATTTTACTCTACACCATTTTGGCCCTCTGTGGCTTTTGTTCAGGAACAGTGTTTCAACGTGAGCTAAGATCGTAAACAGCAATTAGTTTATTTGAATATTATGGGATAGGAAAGATACGTCCAGGGTCACGGTTTCTATTGTCATGCTTCACGGAAATGTGTTTTTTTCCACACAGAATATGGAATACAACGAAAGAAAAACAATTATAAATACATAAAAAAAGAAGTACAAACAACACACAACGAATGATCCTCAACATCAATAGTAATTAACATCAAGGGCAGAACATCCACATGAAACAACTTTTTAATGTCTTCGTAGTTGAGCTATTGGAAAACACGTGATGCCAACATCTTGCAGTAGCTGGAGGAAAACATTGTGTGAGATCCTGCCTCCACATGTGTGTGAGTGTAGTAGTGGTATAAAATAACCCTGAAGACTTCAGTTTGGTTTAGACTTACTTCAGAAAGAGGTAGTGGGTGTATATTTATAGTAGCTGTAAATTCACCGACTAATTAACCCTAAATAGTAAATACATATTTCTGGTCTCTGAGTTCTGGTCTCTGAGTTCTGGTCTCTGAGTTCTGGTCTCTTAGTTCTGGTCTCTGAGTTCTGGTCTCTGAGATCTGGTCTGGGAGGGTTCTGGTCTCTGAGATCTGGTCTCAGAGGGTTCTGGTCTCTGAGTTCTGGTCTCTAAGTTCTGGTCTCTGAGTTCTGGCTCTGAAGGTTCTGGTCTCTGAGTTCTGGTCTCTGAGTTCTGGCACTGAAGGTTCTGGTCTCTGAGTTCTGGTCTCTGAGTTCTGGCTCTGAAGGTTCTGGTCTCTGAGTTCTGGTCTCTGAGTTATGGCTCTGAAGGTTCTGGTCTCTGAGTTCTTGTCTCTGAGTTCTGGTCTCTGAGTTCTGGCTCTGAAGGTTCTGGTCTCTGAAGGTTCTGGTCTCTGAGTTCTTGTCTCTGAGTTCTGGTCTCTGAGTTCTTGTCTCTGAGTTCTGGTCTCTGAGTTCTTGTCTCTGAGTTCTGGTCTCTGAGTTCTTGTCTCTGAGTTCTGGCTCTGAAGGTTCTGGTCTCTGAGTTCTGGCTCTGAAGGTTCTGGTCTCTGAGTTTTGGCTCTGAAGGTTTTGGTCTCTGAGTTCTGGTCTCTGAGGGTTCTGGTCTCTGAAGGTTCTAGTCTCCACTCTCTACCCGCTGAAAAAGGAAAACCCATCAGTGCTGGCGAGTTCTCCTCTAAGTCTGTAGCTGTTTATCGCCCTAATGCTGCCATTGTGCCGTTCACTCGTCCTCGCGCTGCAGAGCCAATTCACATTTGAGCAATGTGTGACCCCAGGTTGTGTATATTGATGAGTAGGATTTGTTTCTTAATAGAATTGTATCTAATTAATTACCTTTTAATTGGTTGAACCCCACGGAACATGCAAATGCAGCACAATGCAGAACAATCATTAGTTCAAACAGCATTAAGAACGGCAGACGTGTGGCTAATGAAATCTGCTCTTTTATGTGTTTGGGGGGGGGGGGGGGGGGGGGGGGCTTTTTTTATAACATTTTGGGAGTTTAAGTAATAATTTGTGTTTTGTTTTCCCATTAAACCTCTCTCCATTTGAGGCCAAAAAGTTATCCCAAAACGTTCATTAACAATTGTCCATTATACAAGCTGAACAGGGATGAGGACAGAACAGAATGTTTTTCTCTTCACTGTGCCAGGGATTAGCTGAATATCTTATTATGTACATTTACAATGTTTTACGGTGTGGTTTTTAATTATTTTATATTATATATACAAATCGTTTGTATTTTTATATATTTATTTTGCTGGTTTTCTGTTGACATTTGTTTTTCTTCCAAATCGTGAGCCCCAATCATGTCTAGTCTCTGCAAACCTCAACATTTTGCTGGAAGTTAGAAAATAATTATAGAATAATATCATTATAAAATAATATAATTATAGAATAATAATATCAGTATATTACTGAACATCTTGATATAAATATAGATATTGTCGGTAGCACCAATAACTGTATTGGCAAACTCAACAGATGGGTGCCAGTAATCTGTTTAACTTGTAGGGCTACTATTTGGATTTTATTTTATGGTTTTCATATCTTCAGCACAATAATTGGTACTTCAATTCTAGCAGGTGGAATGTATTTTACTCAATGGTACTTTTGATTTCAGAATAAATAGCAAAACATTTTTATTTAGTTGAACACTTCCTTCCTTTCACTTCCTCCGTGACTGAAAACGTTCAGAGAACTTTGAGGCCGGTGGGCGAAGCAATCTTCCTGGTGCTCCTTCCTTGTAAAAGTTCCCCTTTCTGGTTTCCCTCCCTCAGTAACTTTATTACAGTACAGCTGAGAGATTTCTGTCATATTGACTTTAGATTGTTTCAGTCGTCTCATTTCACCTTTCGCCTGGCCTCTGAGTGAGACCA
This sequence comes from Merluccius polli, assembly GCA_030340625.1. Classification (NCBI taxonomy): domain Eukaryota; kingdom Metazoa; phylum Chordata; class Actinopteri; order Gadiformes; family Merlucciidae; genus Merluccius; species Merluccius polli. Next base: position 42,703 of record JAOPHQ010004061.1, read on the forward strand.
GTGGTCGATACTCCCGACGGAATCTGCTAGAATCCTTCTGTACAGCGCGGCCCAACTGCTTCTTTTTTCTTTTGTGCGATTGCATGATAATTATTATTCATTTAAACATGTTTGATCAAATATTATAGTTTTTAAACAATAAAAGCCTACAGAGTAGACTTTTTATTTGTATATAGGATATATTTATTTTTTTTATTTATTTTTTTATTTTTTTATGTGTTATTTGTAGAAGCTGATTTGAAAAAAAAAATCTCTAATAGACATTTGTATATAATGTCTGTGGCTTCCTGTGCACGTTCCCAAGTTAAAACATCATAGTTATCCCAGGCTGTTTAAGATGGCTGCAAAGTCTAATGGGTGGAAGTGTGAAGTAATCACAGTGTTGACTCGGCCCAGTGAACAGGATCATGTGTTCATTTCCAACGGGCCGCAGCCTATTGGTTTGTAAATCAGTCCACTGCCGCTGGCGCCGCACAGGAACGACCGCGGGAGGGGAATCTGCTATCCATACTGTGTCGATTTGACCATCAGTTTGGAGCTCATTCTTTGGGGGGGACAGTGGGGACACAGCTTTGGGGACCCGCACGGCGGTGGTGTGGGAATGTGTTTTTTGGTCGATGGGTCTTCTCATTGCAAGGTCAGCCTCTCCTTCTCTTGTGAAGTGAGTAAGTGATCCCTGGAGAAGGAGAAGGCCTACTCCAAACAGCAGCCCATCTATTGGACACGGGATCAATGAGTAAAGTTTTACCAGCTAACAGTTTGTTGATGTTACAGACGCTAATGCTCATCTTGGTATTCAAACACTTTGTATTATTAAGTTGGAATGTAGACTTTAATCTAACTTTAGCACAATATTTATGATAGAAGAACAATCTTTTTTTTGGGTCCATCTTGGCCATGACTCGTGGTGGAAAGTATATTTAGTACAGAGGAAAAGAAAAACTGTTAACTTGTTAAAAAGGTTTTGTATAAAAATATTCGGCTTCCACAGTATAGGGTTAGGTCTACATCATTAACCTACGCAGGTATGCTCTCTGAATACATACTCATAGTGTTTAAAACAAAACTGTGAAAGACGAGATTTACGCGTACTTGTACCCAGTGACATTACTTAAATCATAATTATACCTAGTGACATTACTTAAATCATAATTATACCCAGTGACATTACTTAAATCATACTTATACCTAGTGACATTACTTAAATCGTACTTATACCCAGTGACATTACTTAAATCATACCCAGTGACATTACTTAAATCATACTTATACCAAGTGACATTACTTATATCAAAAATGTCTTGGTCATTTTACATTTCAAAACAGCTGTATTCAGCTTTATTGAGTAAACTGACTGATTTTCAGGCTGAAAGCTCCGGTGAGTTTGTTTACAGCATGACAAATCAATAAGTTATTATTATACTGTATCAGCCTGGTTGAGCGTCTCCTCCGGACGAGTACGAGCATGGATGTAGCGCCATTAAAAACGTGATCAAAAACATATCAAAAATAAATTATAAAAAACAAAAACGTTGTTCCACTATCACAGGACATATACGCTACTATTCTTGGTGGCGGTGGAGGTGGTGTTGGTGGTGGTAGTACTCTTGGTGGTGGTGGTGGTGGTGGAGGTGGTGGTACTGGTGGTGGTAGTACTCTTGGTGGTGGTGGTGGAGGTGGTGGTACTGGTGGTGGTAGTACTCTTGGTGATGGTGGTGGTGGTGGAGGTGGTGGTACTGGTGGTGGAGGTGGTGTTGGTGGTGGTAGTACTCTTAGTGCTGGTGGTGGTGGTGGTACTAGTGGTGGTGGAGGTGGGTGGTACTGGTGGTGGTGGTGGAGGTGGTGTTGGTGGTGGTAGTACTCTTAGTGGTGGTGGTGGTGGTGGTGGAGGTGGTGGTACTAGTGGTGGCGGAGGTGGTACTAGTGGTCGCGGAGGTGGTACTGGTGGTGGTGGGGAGACTGCTTCTAAACAAATAATTCATGTTTACCAGATTGAAATGATTATAGTAGTAGTATTTACTGTCAGTGCGGACCACCGTCTATCGAGAGAGAGAGAGAGAGAGTGGGGGGGGGAGGGGAAGAGAGAGAGAGACAGAGAGAAAGAGGGGGGAGAGAGAGTGGGAGAGTGAGAGAGAGAGAGAGAGAGAGAGAGAGAGAGAGAGAGAGAGAGGGGGGGAGAAAGAGAGAGACAGAGAGAGGGGGGGGGAGTGTGAGAGAGAGAGAAGGAAAAGGGGGAGAGAGAGAGACCTTGTCACGGGAAAATTGAATGCTTGACTGACATGTGAATTACCTCACACACACATATTTCCCCCACACATGTATTTATTTTTTCACCGGGATTGGCTTGTGATAGACTGTGATCTCGTCTGTGTGTGTTACCAGAGTGTGTTACACTGTGTGTGTTACCAGTGTGTAATATGTGTGTGTTACCAGAGTGTGTTATGCCATAGTGTGTGTTACACCATATGTGTTAAATATTTTGTAAAGTGTTAATATCGATATTGCGGGCTAACAATTGTGGCTAAACTCAATGAAATAGGACGCCATTGAAACATGAATTAACATGGAAACATTAGTTAATTCACAGGCTTCTCTAAAGATTCATATTTGGCATACGCTCTGCGATGTATAGTATATTATATACATAATATATAGTATATTATATATCATATATAGTGTATTATATACACATCATATACTTAATAATAATAGGCGTCTCTGGCTAAGTAGGGTTTAAATGCGTGGTTGCTGAGCTCCAACTGGAGTTAGGTTGAGATGTGAGCTGAACGAGACCACGCCACAAGCTGCCCATTTTTATGTTCAATAACTAGCGTAGCATTTAGCGGCTCCCCCACTCAACTAAATATTTTCCATTTAATGTATTTTCTTCCTATATGAATATGAGCTTGTTTATATTTATAGATGTAATTACAGCCTGTCTGCTGTATTTTCCTGCATGTCATACAGAGTGTTCTGTGTGCACTGAATAAAAAGCAGAAGCTCTCATAATTATGTTTACATCCACACATGAAAATCCAGAGCTGTAATGATCAGTAATTATAAATATTTTTCCAGCACGTCTCGGGCCTCAGATGGTGCTATTGTGCCGTGAAGTGCATAGTTTGTGTGCAGCTTAATTATGACATTGTGCATAACTAAATGTACCAGTCTGCTTCGGCTCGGCGAAAACACACACAGCCAGTAGTGCATAATCACACTCCAGTCTGACTTTAAAGAGCTCATTACGGGAGTTTTCTAAAGAGCAGCTTATTAAACACAGTGTTACCTCATAAGCATCTTGGACGTGCAAATTGGTGAAAATTGTAATGAGTTTGATTAGGGCGACGTTTCAATTACGACAGCAACCCCCCCCCCCCCAACAAACACACACACACACACACACACACACACACACCCCTCTAAAGCCCCTCTCTTACCCGGCCTGCTGTGCCCCCCCCCCCCCTGCAGCCAAGAAAGAGAAGTATCTTTATGCTGCATGAGAATCTTTCTAGAATTCTCCCTCCCTCCCTCTCCCTTACTCCCTCCCACCCACTCCCTCCCTTCCCCTTTCTCCCTCTCCCTCCCTCTCTCGCTCTGTCTCCCCCTCTTTATGTCAATCTCCCTGTCTCTCTCTCTCTCTCTCTCTCTCTCTCTCTCTCTCTCTTTCTCCATCTCTATGTCCCTCTCTCTGACTCCCCCATTCTTTCTTTCTCTCAAACACACACACACATGTACAAAAAGGAACAGAAAGGGACTGAGTCTGTGTGCCTCCTTTCAGCAGAGCGGTAATGAATAGAGAATTGTGCGCTGGTCCAATTTACGCGCTGGGAAATTGGAGGGACGGAGTGGAGGCCCGGTAGTGTTTGCTTAAAAACGGGCCTCAGCTCCCCGAGATTAACAGTTCCCAAAAAGGTCAGCATCTCTGTTTCAGCCGTGATCACTGAGGCAGAAATTAAACAACAGCCAACAACTGCATCACTTGTCACTAGGCAGGGTTCACCTCCACCTGATCTCCCTCTTAACGAGTGTAAGACATGGAAATATCATAATATAGGAAATATAGAAACTATAATAAGATAAGAAATATAATAATATAGGAAATATAATAATATAGGAAATATAGGATATATAATAATATAGTTAATATAGGAACTATAATAATATAGGAGATATAATATAGGAAATATAACAATATAGGAAATATAATAATATAGGAAATATAGGAAATTAATTAAATATAGGAAATATAGAAAATGTCATCCGTAATTATTACGAATGACATTTGCTCTTCAAGTGGTCATTAATTGCATTTATTTGATTCTGTTGAGACAAAGAGTTTCCTCTTGAATTGGGAACAGAGGATTCATTCATTCATTCATTCATTCAATCATTCACACAACTCCTTTTTTAGTTTATTTTTAAATGGGTGATCAGCCAAATTTGAGCTGAAATGCCTCGGGCGTCTGAAGGACCTATATATATCTATATATATCTATATCTATATATATCTATATCTATATATATCTATATATATATCTATACATATATATATATATATATATATATATATATATATATATATATATATATATATATATATATATATATATATATATATATATATATATATATAATTATCCTACATCAAAACAAGACAGAGGCAGTGTGCAGATGTTTTGATTAAATATTCCTTGTAAGTATGTAATGTAAATGTAGTATTAGAGGATATTTTAACATTATGCATAGTAGATCATTATGCTAATTGTACTCTTTAACCAACTCTGCAAGTGTATGTATGTGCTTATATGCTTGTGTGTGCGAGAGAGAGAGAGATTCATGTCTACTCTATCCCCATCTATTTAATTTCATTGGTTTTACTTTATGCAATTAATCATCTTTTTATGGATTTTGCTTCATCCGTAGAAAATGATACAACATTGTTCTATTGTTTTGTTCTATTGTTAGTGTTGTTCTATTGTTTTGTTGTATTGTTAGTGTTGTTCTATTGTTAGTTTTGTTCTATTGTTTTGTTGTATTGTTAGTGTTGTTGTATTGTCTTGTTCTATTGTTAGTTTTGTTCTATTGTTTTGTTGTATTGTTAGTGTTGTTGTATTGTTTTGTTCTATCGTTAGTTTTGTTCTGTTTTTAGTGTTGTTTTATTGTTTAGTTATATTGTTAGTTTTGTTCCATTGTTTTGTTGTATTGTTAGTTTTGTTGTATTGTTTTGTTCTGTTGTTAGTGTTTTGTTCTATTGTTTTGTTCTATTGTTTGTTTTGTTCTATTGTTAGTGTTGTTCTGTTTTGTTAGTTGTCTGTAGACAGACTATCAGTGTCCGCTTTTATTTATCCATGTCCACTTTTACTTTTAAGACTTGAGACTTGACTTGCACCCTAAAAAACTTGACTTGACTTGGGAATTGAACCTAAAGAAATCAGACTCGACTTGGACTTGCACCCAAAGACTTAAAACCAGTATGCAGACAGAGTATGCAGGCAGGGTATGCAGACAGCTGCCCTTTGAACTATTCACTGAGAATAGACATAATTAAATTAATTAAACATTGAACATGAACAAGAGGATAACATATTGAGTAAATACTTTTTGAAAATAATGTGTTACAGAAATGATATACCACCTAAATTCTCTCACATCTGCTGTACTCTTAACTATTAGACCACTTTGTGTGCTGCTGACCTGCAACACAGTGGATGATGAATAACAGCCATTGTAGATTACAGTAAAACGGTCCACATTAGCAGCCACATTCATTTGTAGAGGCTGTCACCAATAAAACCATTTTTTCAGTTCATAATCGCTTTAAACAATTACAGTTCCTCCATCTCCAGAACTTACACTACCATTATTCTACCATTCTGACATTTGTTTTCACATTGTCCCTTTGTTACTCTCCTCCGTTGTGTGAGGAGCAGACTTGTTACACGGCTGCCATGTTGCTGCCAGTGCCGCTCGCCTCCAGCTTCTCCTCTTAATCATTAGCTTGGATGGCTGACAACTGTGTGACCAATAGCATGGATCTTTTCTGACTAAAACCTTGTAAATTAACACAATTAGCGCACCATCCTCCCGCTAATTAGCTTGCGGTGTCTAGTGTGGCGCCTGGGAGATGGGGGGGGGGGCACATGTTTCCTTTACTCTTTCAAACGCTGTGTTCTTTATCTGCCGGACACACAATGTTTGCTGTCTAAACCTAAATCACACAACTGCAATAACAAAGTAACTAGTAACTACACAGTATCTAGTAACTATACAGTAACTACACAGTAACTAGTAATTACACAGTAACTACAGTTACTAGTAACTACACAGTACCTAGATACTATACAGTAACTACACAGTTACTACACAGTAACTAGTAACTACAGTAACTACACAGTAACTTGTAACTACACAGTTACTACAGTTACAGTAACTAATAGTTACTAGTTACTCTGTTGTTACTATTTACTGTGTAGTTACTGCATAGTTACTAACTGTACAGTTACTACACAGTAACTAGTAATTACACAGTAACTACTAACTATACAGTCACTACACAGTATGAGGAACTACACAGTAACTACACATCATGAACTGTTAGTTAACAGATTCTGGTAACAGATTAACAGATTTGGTACGTTATACTATTGCATCTCATTTTATATATATATATATATATATATATATATATATATATATATATATATATATATATATATATATATATATATATATATATATCCTATATAAAGAATGAGGATTTCAGTTGATGACATTGTCCGAAGCTTTGGGCTATAACTATATCACAGAGAGAAGCTGGTAAAAAAGACAAGTGAAGCGTAGCTGGTAAAAAGACAAGCGTGGGTTTTTCCCCTTGTCCGCTCTGTGGACTCGGAGGCGGTTGACACACGGCGGTTGTAAGTCATGCTGGGCGGAGGTTCGTCTGATGAAAGCAACAGAGCGCTGCCGACGAGATTGCTTTGCTGCACTCCTTCCAAGCAGATTTGAAACTGTCTCAAAACACTTCAGATGAGAGCTGGATTATAGACGGACCTGTGATGTCTGCTCTGCCCGGATTATTCTGTGCTAACCAGGCGCTGGGTCCTGTGTTTTCACACTGGCCGTGATGTGTTCTGTCACTGCCTTCACATAGGCAATATTACAGTATACAAGGTACATTTAAACCCTCTTTCTGTGCAACTCTGCCTGTATATATAGCATCATTAAACACTTAACCACTTTGTATTGATGCATTTCAGCAAGTGACAATCTCATCACTTTCCTTCCAGACTACTTTTCCTTCCCCTCTAATCACTGAGATATGAAACAATCCATTCATGATCTAATCCATGAGTCTGATTGTAAACGTCTTGTTGTGTTGTGCTCACGGGTCTTGTCTCTTCCAGGCTTAAAGATGCAGTGGACCCCAGAGCACACCCAATGGGCAGAGCAGCATTTTGACATCTCGTCCACCACGCGCTCGCCAGCTCACAAAGTGGAAGCCTACCGGGGGCACTTGCAGCGGTCATACCAGTATGCTTGGGCAAATGATGACATCTCCGCGCTGACTGCCTCCAACCTGCTGAAGAAATACGCAGAGAAGTACTCCGGGATCCTGGAAGGCCCAAGTGAGAGAGCCCTGCTGTGCTCGTATTCAGACAGCGCTATGAATGGACGAAAGTCAGAGAGTGAGTCCTGGCAGGAGGGGATTTACCCGCTGAACTGTGCTCCAGATGTTATTTCTGTGAGCAAAGCTGGAATGACAGCTGCCCTCCCCCCTACAGATGTGTGCGCAAGCATCGGCAGTTCCCCGGGGGTGGCCAGCACTCTGTCCGAGCCGAGCTATTCCAGCAGCAACTGTGGAAGCCACACGGCGACCAGTCTCCACTCCGGTCTCCCCTCTCAGGAATATACCGGCAGCTACAGCAGCTCCTACTTACATTCCAGTTACAGTGGGCAGACCCCCCCCGCCCTCCCCTCCCCACACCCCTCCCCTTTGCACAGTGCTGGGATCCTGCAGCCTCCCCCAGCACCTCCGCCCCCCCCTCCCACCCTGGTGCCCAGCTACAACGCCGGGTCTCCCAACCTCTCCAGCTACAATTATCCTCCAGCAGGGTACCCCCCCCAGACCGCTGCAGCTCCCGTCTATAGCCCCGGAGCCCCGCCTCCCTCCACTTATCTACCGTCTGGCATCGCGGCCCCTACACCCCTCCCCCCCTCCACCCTCCCTGGCTACACCTACCAGTCCCACAATCATACACCAATTGCACCAACACCTTTGAATGGCAGCACAGCCAACTCATTAAAAAGAAAAGCTTTCTACATGACTGGGCACGGCGATATGGACTCTAGTTATGGTAATTTCACCTACAGCTCTCAGAGTCCTATGTACAGAATACCAGACAGCAGTGTTTCAGACTCAAACAGGGCCAATGGCTTTGATAGAAATGCTGAGGCATCGTCTTTAGCATTTAAGCCTACAAAACAGCCCATCTCTTCTGATCAGCAACGTAAATTTAATATTCCCTCTAGCCGGGCGCTCTCTCCACCATCCTACGGATCCACCGAGGGCTCTGTTAGCAATCTCAGATCGGGAGAATCTTATGGGAAGTTTGGATCCGCTATCATAAGTGAGCAGAGCGAGCACCTGTCCCATTCCTTAGCCGGAGCTGACATGGCTAGCTCATCCAGCCACGCTGCCGAGGAGCAGCTGAAGAACAGCGACGCCAGCCTGGTGGACATGGTCACCACGGAGATCCTCCAACAGGGACACCCGGTGGACTGGAGTGACATTGCAGGTCTGGACATGGCCAAGGCAGCCATCAAGGAGGAGATCCTGTGGCCGATTCTGAGGCCAGACATGTTTAGCGGACTCTCCACATTACCTCGTAGCCTCCTTCTGTTTGGTCCTCAGGGAACTGGTAGAACTGTGCTCGCCCGCTGCATGGCCAACCAGCTGGGGGCCGTCTTCTTGCGTCTCAACAGCTCAGCTCTGGTGACAAAGTGGCTGGGCGAAGGGGACAAGATTATCCAGGCGTCCTTCCTAGTGGCGCGCTGTCGCCAGCCGGCGGTGATCTTTATCAGTGAGGTAGACCTCTTGCTCTCTGCCCCGCTCGGCGACGACAGCCCCGTGAACCGCCTGAAGACCGAGCTCCTCCTGCAGCTGGACAGCGTTCTGAACTCACCGGCGGATCATGTTCTGGTGGTTTGCTCCACCAATAAGCCAGAGGAGATCCCGGAGTCCCTGAGGAGATACTTCCCCAAGCGCCTCCTCATTCCGCTGCCCGACGGCACAGCACGGCACCAGATAATCAGCCAACTGCTCGCGCAGCACAACTACTGTCTGAGTGAGAAGGACACATCCCTGCTGGTCCAGAGAACAGAGGGCTTCTCGGGACTCGACGTGGCCCAGCTGTGTCAAGAAGCCGTGCTGGGCTCTCTACATGGCATCCCAGGCACGGATCTGTCCACGCTACATGCCAGCCAAATGAGACCCGTTTCCTATCAACACTTTGACAATGTGTTTTGTAAATTCCAACCAAGCATATCACAAAAAGAACTCGACATGTATACCGAATGGAATAAAATGTTCGGCTGCAGTCAATGAAAACACGACAAGACAAACATCACAGTGTGTGCAAATCGATTACAAAAAACAACAGTTAGTGTTTCTTTGTCAGTGAATTGGTATGGGGATAAGAAAATAATGGTGACTAGATGACTGAGATTAATTTCTCACAAAAATCATCGAGATGGAAACGCATGCTGGTGGTCAGGATATCACATACAGAGATTTGAATTATATTGAGGTCATGTTTTTTGTTTTCCTTTAAATATATGTATATATAAATGCATATAGCGGGGTGAAACGCTACGTGTCTTCGTATTGAACCGTACGGTACGGGGTCCATGGTGCACGGATTGGTACGCACTGCGAACCGAACAATACATGAATCAGTTATTGTAGCGCGTAAAAAATATATAAATAATGTATAGATTTCATATAAAAAATAATGTATAGACATAAACCAATGACATATATACCGGAATCAACGAGGGTAAAATATCCACATAAAGTTAAGTGACGCTCGCAGAATCTGACGTGCCGTCACTTGAGACGCGGTTGGACACCGTGCGTCACTAGGACGGTGCTGTGTTCTCCAGCACGGTGAGTTTAAAACACACAATCAGCTGCGGCTCAAAGCATTCTGCCTTTTTGGACTGCAAATCCTCAATGCGAGACCCCTCCGAGACGTGTTTCCAGCGTCGCTTTCTCCATCCAAAAAAAAACAATAGCGGGGGTCGCGCATGCTGCCCAAACGGTCTCAAGTGAACACATTGATGAGACAATTGGCAGGACGAGGCGACCAAATGAAACGACTCGCAAACAGCAACAACTTCGCCCCGCAGCCTTCAGGCGACAACATGCGGCTGATTCCGGTAGCCATCCAAAGAGATCACCGCAGCGATAGCGGCAGATATGAGACCTTCTCTGTGGTAGAGAATACGGGGTTCAACAACATGTTTAAAGTGCTTGACCCGCGATACACTATTACTTTCCGCACACATTTTGCCCAGACAGTTATACCTGCCTTATACAATAAAACAAAAGAACAAATTGATATGGAGTTGTCAGAAAAGCCTTCTCTTGGGCTAACTACAGACAGTTGGACGTCTAGATCTACAGAGCTACCTTAAGCTATCTTACTGTAACGGCTCATTACAGCAGACTGGGGAATTAAAGCCCAATCACACTTTGATTTCACGTTGATAGACTAATGTTTAAAGAAGTGGTCCTATTTTTTTTAAGGCACTGCTGTGTGACTTAGGCCTAATTTTGACATATGCTGCTGATCTATGCATTCCTTTGTTAAAGTTGTGTTTAAATTACTATTTTATATTTTATGTTATAAAGCAGGAACTAGTGTTTTGTTTATGTTTCCATGTGCTGCTGAAAGCCAAGCTACCCATGTTGTTTACTGTTATAATAATAAATGGAAAATCTAAATACAAATTAAAAATAGTCAGGCATTCATTTGGTCGATGTATCGGAACCGTACAGAACCGTGACACCACCATACCGTACCATACAGAACCGTGACACCACCATACCGTACCGAACCGTGACACCACCGTACCGTACAGAACCATGACACCACCATACTGTACCATACAGAACCGTGACACCACCATACCGTACCGAACCGTGACACCACCGTACCGTACAGAACCATGACACCACCATACTGTACCATACAGAACCGTGACACCACCATACCGTACCGTACAGAACGGTGACACCACCATGCCGTACCGTACAAAACCGTGACACCACCATACCGTACCGTACAGAACCGTGACACCACCATACCGTACTGTACAAAACCGTGACACCACCATACCGTACCGTACAGAACCGTGAGTTTTGTGAACCGTTTCACCCCTAATAAATATTGTTCTGGTGTCCATTTAGTTGCTATCAAGTGCCTGAGGTGGTGCTCTTATTTTGTAAGTATTTTTTTTGCATCACAATCTTAATTGGTGATGTGCTAATATGAAAAAGCTTTAAAATTACACAAAATTTGCTTCATTTTTGTTTTCTCTTTTACATAAGAACACAATTCTACAGTGTTGTCTATTTTGTGGTCTCTGTGAACAGATGTTTAACGTTGTTAATCTAAGCCGAATTTTAGCACATTATTTTAGTCAGGATACACTACCATACACAGTTATGTGTAAAAAAAACAATACAATTAACATAATCATTGACACACTTTTTCACACTTTTTTTTTTTTTGACACAAAAAACTTTTTTGTAGCGTCATTTTTTTTGGCCGACCTAAGCCCCTACACTGGCAGTGAAAAAACAATCAATTTTTCAACACAGCTTCGAATAAAAAATGTTTTACTGTTTTCGCTTACAATAGTATTTGCATTGTTTGACATAAATGTTAAAAAGTGAAGTTCTTTCTTGCCATGTTCTCTCGTAAAAAAAACAACTCAGGAATGTGATTGTGATATGTACGTACCTCAACACTACACATCTGGCTTGCTGATGAATCTATATACATTGTTGAAGGCTACGGTTACATCGTAGAAAGCTACCGTTACATCGTAGAAAGCTACCGTTACATTGTAGAAGGCTAACGTTACATCATAGAAAGCTACCATTACATTTTAGAAAGCTACCGTTACATCGTAGAAAGCTACCATTACATTGTAGAAAGCTACCGTTACATCGTAGAAAGCTACCGTTACATCGTAGAAAGCTACCGTTACATCATAGAAAGCTACCATTACATTGTAGAAAGCTACCGTTACATCGTAGAAAGCTACCGTTACATTGTAGAAAGCTACCGTTACATCGTAGAAAGCTACTGTTACATTGTAGAAAGCTACGGTTACATTGTAGAAAGCTACCGTTACATCGCAGAAAGCTACCGTTACATCGCAGAAAGCTACCGTTACATTGTAGAAAGCTACTGTTACATTGTAGAAAGCTACCGTACCTCGAAACGCTAAAAATGAAACTTTGTGATGGCATGACAATGAATGTATGAGTTTAAATCTGAAGTTTTTTTCGACGGCAAAATCTGTGTTTTGCTTTTGTTGATTTGAAGAATCAATCTGTTATAGTTTTTCTTTTTTTTAATGACAAGAATAGAGCCATAACATATCCTGAATAATGAATACTACAAGATAACCTGAATACTATAAAACATCCTGAATACAATAAAACATCTTGAATACTATAAAATATCCTGAATACCAGACCATGTTCTGAATACTAGCTGTGGCACCATTTCCACGACACCATTTCTCTACGGAACCAGTTTGGTGGCCATCGGGGGAAACCTTTATGTTGATACCCGTCAGTGTTTCCATCGGTGTGGTCCTCCCGGGAGAGGGGTGTGGTCCTCCCGGGAGAGGGGTGGTGTCGTGGTGATGCTGAGCGGTAAAGACGCACATGGTGGGCTGAGAGAGGCAGCTCCCCCCCCAGCTATATGAACCAATCCTTCCTGCTGCCGGTTTATCATTAATGAAACCTGCGGATTATGTGTCACCCGGCTCCTTTCTACCTCAGTTTGTACTTTTATCTCTGAAAAGAACATGTGTGAACGCAAGACAAAAATGTGATCAAAGAAAAAGACCAAAATCCTTTTTTTTGGTGTACATCTAATTTCTAGCTTTAATGTTTTTGATAACGGCCACCAGCCGTATCTGTTTCCAAGCATGGCACTTAAAGGGGAAATGGCACTACATTTACGATTTGCAGTCCATACTTTTCTTTCTATGAAGTACGATGCAGTAGACCTACTTAATCCCATTGCCATAGCCCAAGGTAAACAAAGGTCTGTTTGACCTCAATCTGTTTGGTCTCATAGATTTGCAGTTGAATAAAATGAGCAAGGATTGTGTTAATACCTGGAGTGACTTACTGAAGAGAAGGCTTTTGAAAATGGATAGCACTACTGCAATGTTGAATCCATTGTGTTTGTGCCCACTGAATACTGCCAATGTTATGAATACCACTTAGGTGTTAAGTACTGCAGGTTTGCAGCAAGACCTGTTATTTACATATAGAAAGTAAAGCTTTTCTCTGTATTTTGCTGCTTAATGTAAACATGCATGGTTGTTTTATTCTGTGATATAGATCACCTCACACAGGTTTGACCTTCTGATGTCATTTACGCCTACGGTACAGCAGGACAGTCCAGTGGTTAGCAGTACAGTCTAGTGGTTAGGATAGTCTAGTGGTTAGCAGTATAGTCTAGTAGTTAGGATAGTCTAGTCACTAGACTATCCTAACTACTAGACTATCATGCTAACCACTAGACTATCCTAACCACTAGATTATCCTAACCACTATAGTCTAGTGGTTAGCATGATAGTCTAGTAGTTAGGATAGTCTAGTCACTAGACTATCCTAACTACTAGACTATCATGCTAACCACTAGACTATCCTAACCACTAGATTATCCTAACCACTATAGTCTAGTGGTTAGCATGATAGTCTAGTGGTTAGGATAGTCTAGTGGTTAGGATAATCTAGTGGTTAGGATAGTCTAGTGGTTAGCATGATAGTCTAGTGGTTAGGATAGTCTAGTGGTTAGGACAGTCTAGTGGTTAGCAGGACAGTCTAGTGGTTAGGATAGTCTAGTGGTTAGGATAGTCTAGTAGTTAGGATAATCTAGTGGTTAGGATAGGCTAGTGGTTAGGATAGTCTAGTGGTTAGGATAGTCTAGTGGTTAGCAGGACAGTCTAGTGGTTAGGATAGTCTAGTGGTTAGCATGATAGTCTAGTGGTTAGGATAGTCTAGTGGTTAGGACAGTCTAGTGGTTAGCAGGACAGTCTAGTGGTTAAGATAGTCTAGAGGTTAGCCGGATAGTCTAGTGGTTAGGATAGTCTAGTGGTAAGGATAGTCTAGAGGTTAGCCGGATAGTCTAGTGGTTAGGATAGTCTAGTGGTTAGCAGGATAGTCTAGTGGTCAGCAGGATAGTCTAGTGGTCAGCAGGATAGTCTAGTGGTCATCAGGATAGTCTAGTGGTTAGCAGGATAGTCTAGTGGGTAGCAGGAGAGTCTAGTGGTTAGCAGGATAGTCTAGTGCTTACCAGGATAGTCTAGTGGGTAGCAGGATAGTCTAGTGGTTAACAGGATAGTCTAGTGGTCAGCAGGATAGTCTAGTGGTTAGCAGTATAGTCTAGTGGTCAGCAGGATAGTCTAGTGGGTAGCAGGATGGTCTAGTGGTTAGCAGGATAGTCTAGTGGTTATAGCAGGATAGTCTAGCGGTTAGGATAGTCTCATGTTAGCAGGATAGTCTAGTGGTTAGCAGGATAGTCTAGTGGTTAGCAGGATAGTCTAGTGGTTAGCAGGATAGTCTAGTGGTTAGCAGTATAGTCTAGTGGTCAGCAGGGTAGTCTAGTGGGTAGCAGGATGGTCTAGTGGTTAGCAGGATAGTCTAGTGGTCAGCAGGATAGTCTAGTGGTCATCAGGATAGTCTAGTGGTTAGCAGGATAGTCTAGTGGGTAGCAGGAGAGTCTAGTGGTTAGCAGGATAGTCTAGTGCTTACCAGGATAGTCTAGTGGGTAGCAGGATAGTCTAGTGGTTAACAGGATAGTCTAGTGGTCAGCAGGATAGTCTAGTGGTTAGCAGTATAGTCTAGTGGTCAGCAGGATAGTCTAGTGGGTAGCAGGATGGTCTAGTGGTTAGCAGGATAGTCTAGTGGTTATAGCAGGATAGTCTAGCGGTTAGGATAGTCTCATGTTAGCAGGATAGTCTAGTGGTTAGCAGGATAGTCTAGTGGTTAGCAGGATAGTCTAGTGGTTAGCAGTATAGTCTAGTGGTCAGCAGGGTAGTCTAGTGGGTAGCAGGATGGTCTAGTGGTTAGCAGGATAGTCTAGTGGTTAGGATAGTCTAGCAGTTAGCAGGATAGTCTAGTAGTTAGCAGGATAGTCTAGTGGTTAGCAGGATAGTCTAGCGGTTAGGATAGTCTCATGTTAGCAGGATAGTCTAGTGGTTAGCAGGATTGTCTAGTGGTTAGCAGGATAGTCTAGTGGTTAGCAGGATAGTCTAGTGGTTAGCAGGATAGTCTCATGGCTAGCAGGATAGTCTCATGGCTAGCAGGATAGTCTAGTGGCTAGTAGGATAGTCTAGTGGTTTGCAGGATAGTCTAGTGCCTAGCAGGATAGTCCAGTGGTTAGCAGGATAGTCTAGTGGTTATAGCAGGATAGTCTAGCGGTTAGGATAGTCTCATGTTAGCAGGATAGTCTAGTGGTTAGCAGGATAGTCTAGTGGTTAGCAGGATAGTCTAGTGGTTAGCAGGATAGTCTAGTGGTTAGCAGTATAGTCTAGTGGTCAGCAGGGTAGTCTAGTGGGTAGCAGGATGGTCTAGTGGTTAGCAGGATAGTCTAGTGGTCAGCAGGATAGTCTAGTGGTCATCAGGATAGTCTAGTGGTTAGCAGGATAGTCTAGTGGGTAGCAGGAGAGTCTAGTGGTTAGCAGGATAGCTAGTGCTTACCAGGATAGTCTAGTGGGTAGCAGGATAGTCTAGTGGTTAACAGGATAGTCTAGTGGTCAGCAGGATAGTCTAGTGGTTAGCAGTATAGTCTAGTGGTCAGCAGGATAGTCTAGTGGGTAGCAGGATGGTCTAGTGGTTAGCAGGATAGTCTAGTGGTTATAGCAGGATAGTCTAGCGGTTAGGATAGTCTCATGTTAGCAGGATAGTCTAGTGGTTAGCAGGATAGTCTAGTGGTTAGCAGGATAGTCTAGTGGTTAGCAGTATAGTCTAGTGGTCAGCAGGGTAGTCTAGTGGGTAGCAGGATGGTCTAGTGGTTAGCAGGATAGTCTAGTGGTTAGGATAGTCTAGCAGTTAGCAGGATAGTCTAGTAGTTAGCAGGATAGTCTAGTGGTTAGCAGGATAGTCTAGCGGTTAGGATAGTCTCATGTTAGCAGGATAGTCTAGTGGTTAGCAGGATTGTCTAGTGGTTAGCAGGATAGTCTAGTGGTTAGCAGGATAGTCTAGTGGTTAGCAGGATAGTCTCATGGCTAGCAGGATAGTCTCATGGCTAGCAGGATAGTCTAGTGGCTAGTAGGATAGTCTAGTGGTTTGCAGGATAGTCTAGTGCCTAGCAGGATAGTCCAGTGGTTAGCAGGATAGTCTAGTGGTCAGTACGATGGTTTAATAGTTGGCAAGACAGTCTAGTGGTCAGCAGGACAGTAGTGGTTAGCAGGACAGTCTAGTGGTCAGCAGGACAGTAGTGGTTAGCAGGACAGTCTAGTGGTCAGCAGGACAGTAGTGGTTAGCAGGATAGTCTAGTGGTCACCAGGACAGTCTAGTGGTTAGCAGGACAGTAGTGGTTAGCAGGATAGTCTAGTGGTCACCAGGACAGTCTAGTGGTTAGCAGGACAGTCTAGTGGTCAGCAGGACAGTAGTGGTTAGCAGGATAGTCTAGTGGTCACCAGGACAGTCTAGTGGTCAGTAG
Organism: Merluccius polli; assembly: GCA_030340625.1. NCBI lineage: Eukaryota > Metazoa > Chordata > Actinopteri > Gadiformes > Merlucciidae > Merluccius > Merluccius polli. The sequence continues at coordinate 59,682 of JAOPHQ010004061.1, forward strand.
GATAGTCTGGTGGTCACCAGGACAGTCTAATGGTCAGCAGGACATTGGGTCCCATCCCTAATATCAGTCTACCTGTAGACGTCCAAACCCAATCTGCTCATTATTGACACTAAAGACTCTCTTTGGATGAAACTAAGTAGTAATGTAAACACATTGAATAACAGCAAGGACATTTGTTGCATAGCAGCTATTAGTAGTAGTCTAATTTGCTTTCCCTTTTAATTAATTTACATTTAAAGCTAAAGCCCTGCAACCCACCATGGAGTCCTCAGTTGAGGTGAAGGCTACCTGTGGAACTATTAACACAGATTACATGCTAGCTAGTTTAACAGAAGAGGCTGCCTGTGGAACTATTAACACAGATTGCTAGCTAGTTAAATTAGAAACAATTATTGTTGTACATTTTAATCAACTGCTGAACTCAAAACACATTGACACAAGTGATGTGTTGCAGCGGAGAGAGTAAAACTTTTGAGTTCAAACCGAGACTAAACCATTTAACTCTCATGTTCACCCGTATGAGTTTATACTCATATATATACCATATGGCTCACAACTTGAACCCTCTGGGATGATCCTGTTTAGTCGATTGCCATCTCATTCTACATGTGATTCATGCTTGCTTTGGAAAGTGTAGTCAGTTGCTCAAGTGTCCCTTGAAACCAAGTTGAAAGACAGTTTTCATGAGTTTCAGAGGTTATTTCCTTCTGCATCACAAGTGTTCCAACTCTTCTACTGGTATTGTTCACTTTGCTTAAACTGGTCACAGCTTGGCTTTCATTTCGATTGTGCTCTGATGGACAGTCAACTATTAATATTCCTTGTCTATGGTACATATAAATGTATTGGCATGTCTTAGTATCTTGTTTTAAAACAGCTAATATTGATAACATCTGCACATGAAAAGGAACAATGTAAGACAGAGACAATGATACAGTGTTATTGTATTTTATTTTTCATTAGAAGTGGATTTCTAGCTGAAAACATAAATTCTTGGACGGCTCATGAGCTCATCTAAACATGTATGTTTAGATGATGCATGTAAGTGCAAAGGTCACTCACAGGCCAAAGGTCACTCACAAACTCAGTATTATTAGTATTATATAATTAATATTAGTGTCTCCACATGGTTTGAGGTCTGGTATCAACTGATTTTGTTACACATTTGGTTATTTTAGCATAACAATAAAAAGTGCAGTAGAGGCAGAGCCAGTATTTGGGGTAAAATGGACACATTTATAAAAGTAGGCCCTGCAGTGTATATACATGATTTACTGGAGATATGCTCATGTCATTCTGAATCTTACTCATTCTAAAAGGGAGATTGTTGGGCTTACAATGAAAAAAAGTCACTCGACTCGCTTTCAAACTCTACCGGTTTCTCCGTTTGTACATCTTTGTACAGAAACTGCCTTGGGTTTCGCACTCATGTAGTTTTAACTGTATTGGTTTTGTATAACTTAACATTCTTTATAACCATTTCTACCTCATTGCTACATAACCTACATGTAGTACTTATGTTGTCATTTTGAATGTCATTTGCTGAAGAAAATCTGAAAAAAATATTAAAACGTGCAGTAGAGGCAGAGCCAGGATGAAAAAGCTTTGAGTCTTTACATTGTAGAAAGTTGTAGAAAAAAGATAAGTCACCCGAAGCCAAGGGGAGAGGTGAAGAGAATCTGCACCTATATATATATATATATATATATATATATATATAGTGTTTACAAACACATTGTGTACATCTACTGTGGACTGTATAGGTCTTCTACAAGGTCTCAAATGCAAAATTCATTTCTTAAATCTGTATTAACTTGGTTAAGATCCTCTACTGGGGTGGAGCGCATGGTAACGTGTGTGTGTCGAAAACAGTTTGGAGGGGTTAACATATTAAGTTTCCTGTATAAGAAATTTGAATTTTTACTTTTTCATACATGTATAGGAATAAACTTGCACATATCTGTTCTTAATGTACATTTGCTACAGTATACATATTTGCACCACATGTTCATATGTGTGTATTTAATGCCATACTTACAACGTAAATGTATTTTCATCTATATCAAGCTACATAACAAGGTCATTGAAATACTGAATAAAGATGTTTTTCTTTAAAAAGGTGTATTCTTTGTTTCAGGCGTGCGTTCAACGATACGTCTCTTGAGGCGAGCTGCCACAGCTTCCATATTTAGTTATTAATCTAAAGGAAAGGCCCAAAAGATGTTGCTGGGATATCTGCTTTTTTAATGCTATGATAATTTATCCAATCCTGAGATAATCACATGGGTTCGTCTTTTCATCAATCAGTGCTTAATGTGACGTGGTTTTATATACCGCTTATTACTGCATACCGCATACCGCTTATTACTGCATCCCACCTCCATTTTACAGGGCTGTTAAGTCTGACGGTACAGTGTGTGTGTGGGAAGCTGCACAATTAACATAAAAGGCTGAAGTCATAGAGCATTTGCCAGTGTCAGTAATTTGTTCTTTTTTTCTCCATTGTAAGCCGCATCACCACCAAGATGGACGCCAGGGTGTCTCTGTTTATAATGGTGCCCCCCCCCCCCACAGAGGGATGAATATGGTGCAGATTACAGCTTGTACACCTTGAATACACTACTACATAAACTGTATTTATATCTACAAATACACCATGAATACACTAGATACTGTGTATTTATATCTGCAAAGGCACTGTGAATACACTAGATACTGTGTATTTATATCTACAATACACCCTGAATACACTACTACAGATACTGTGTATTTATATCTACAATACACCCTGAATACACTACTACAGATACTGTGTATTTATATCTACAATACACCCCGAATACACTACTACAGATACTGTGTATTTATATCTTCAATTCACCCTGAACACACTAGATACTGTATATGTATATCTACAAATACACCCTGAATACAGCACATGTTTCTGTTAAGTTAGAAGCAGATCACTTGGATGCCCTGGTGAGCTGAATCCATGGTTGTAATATCCTAATACACACATATATATATATATATATATATATATATATATATATATATATATATATATTTACTATATTCTATATACAATATACAATATGCTATATATATTTACTATATTCTATATACAATACACTATATATATTTATTATATTCTACCTTCGAGTTCTTCAAGAAGCTAGAGATTAACCGTCTCTTCTCCCATCACATTTTTTTTTTTCTTTCTCAAGATTTGCTTATTTTGTTCATTTGACCAGAAAAGTATGTACAAAAAAATCCAAATAAATACCCGGCTGATAAGCAAAGAAACGGAATAGGCTAGAAGTTGAGTCAAACAAATTACACTCTGGTTATTAGTGGCTGTTTGTAAATATTAAAGCTGCACTTGTCCCGGCGCTCGGCGCTTCATTTGCATTCTGATGAGACTGGAGTGGCCGCGACGACCTCAGAGGTTATCTACGGTACCGCAGCGCTCGGCCGGCCAATCAGACGCCACCGCCGCGCCGTGGCTCAAGAGGATGAGCCGCGGACCTCTCTCAAATCACTTCCTCCGTAACAATTAAAATATGCAAAGTGATAATTTTCCTTAAGTAGCCTTAAATGTGCAATCTATTTAAATGTGAGGGGAAATGGCCTAAAGCGTGGTTGTGTGTAGGCCTCCGTGTGTGAAGAGAGGGGGATACATTATGCAAATAGTAGACTCTTGAAAGACTCATTTCTCCGTAATAACCATAGGCCTACTGTTTCGTTTCATTTCCCGTCTCTTATTAAAAGTGACAGTTCTTCTGATGGCTATATCTGACGCAGGCCGGGCGGCCGCTGACTGCTAACTAAATGCTAAAGCCTCGGTGTTTTAGATGATGGTTACATTCACAAAGTAATTATGCATTGGGGACTCCAGAAATAAGGTTTAATTACGCAGTAATCGCTTGTGATGGACACCGGGAAGCGTGAGCACCACCAGACTGCAATCCATCAACGCCAGAACCTCCACTTTTAATTCCTCCTCATCTGCATCCTAACCTCCGCGCCGAGTCACACAGACGCTGCTCAACGCTAATGGGCCTGTCTGTCCACTCAACATGGCGGCTTAAGCCATTTCAACTTTCCCTTTTTGTGTGTCTCTGTCTCCATTTTTTCTCTTACACACACAAAGTCTCGCACGCTTCACCCCCCCACCCCTCCCCTCTCTCTCACTCCCCCCCTCTCCCTCCCATAAACACCAGCCCCTAGGAAGGCTGTGAGTGGTGGTCAATGCTGGACTAATTGGGAGCAACATGTAAAGTTTTATCTCTTGAGTGCCCTCCCCTCCTCCACTCTCTTTGCCCCTTTACTTTCTGTGTGTGTGTGTGTGTGTGTGTGTCTGTGTGTGTGTGTGTGTGTGTGTGTGTGTTTAACTCTGTGTTTCAGTCCGGCTATATTTTGAGCAGGAGAGAAAGAGAGAGAAAGAGAGTGATATATATATATATATATATATATATATATATATATATATATATATATATATATATATATATATATATATATATATACAGTATATAGGCCTATATATATATATATATATATATAGAGAGAGAGAGAGAGAGAGAGAGAGAGAGAGAGAGAGAGAGAGAGACAGACAGAGAGAGAGAGAGACAGACAGACAGACAGACAGACAGAGAGACTTGTCCACATGAAGTACTGTGTGGTTTGGCCCTAAAGTCATTGTTAATCTCCATCCTACAGGGGATGGAAGGAAATAATGTTTTTAATAATTGAAACGTGGTATTAGCGCTGCTGCCACATTCGCTCCTGTACAGCTAGGAGCTTGATTAGCATCGCTAACACTGTGGTCCATCTCTCCCATAGACACTCTATTCATTAGAATTAGCTTCCAGGGCGCGCAGCAGTTAAATCCTTACGTTCAAAAAGGTACAGTTTAGAACCACAAGCTTTTAAATACATAACGGCTCTCCGAGACGAAGCTTTAAAACCCAATGGAGCGGCTCTGGAAACCTGATGAAAAGGCTTTATTACTTTATTTCTTTATTGAGGAACTGCAACACTCACTAGTTCTTATTGTTTATTAGTTTTGATATCGTAACACGATGGACAGGTAGGCCTACAGCTTTGTCAAAGTTATTTCGAGGTCAAAACTCGTTACTCTATCCAGTATACAATGTGAAGCCATTAGCGCAACATTTAATATTGTATTCAGCCAAATGTGAAGTCATAGAGAGGCTTGTCATTTATTTCTGTGTTTATTTGTGTTTGTATTTATTGCATGCTTATTTCAAAAGGAGATTCATAAGGAGTTACATATTACATAAATAAATCCATGCAGGATTTCATGAACGCCACTAAAAGGGAAATCAGGTGTTGCTGCCTTGAGCCGCGCAAACAGCACCAATTAGCAGCAGAGAGCGGCCAAAAACATTCACCACTCCTCCATCTGTCACAAGGAGGGGGAGGCTGTCTTGCCAGGGGTTGGGGGTCAGGGGTCGGGGGTCAGGGCTCCTCAGTCGGCAATGTGACGACGAATCTGGCTGGACTCACCTGTAGTTTATCAGCCATGATGGAATCCGTCTGCAGAGAAAGAGAAATAATCTCTCTGTCGATAACAAGCAGCTCGCCTGTTTGTCCTCAGGTCATATATATATATATATATATATATGTATATATATATATATAGGATGATGTGTTCCTGATTGTATTGTACTTGGACATTTCTCCGCCTCGTTACACGTTATATGAATGGCTGCTCTCTTTGTGAAATGAATATAAGACCAAAACACACAATAATAGAGTTATGGTTTTGGGTTCGATTGCCTCGCTGCATCCTAGAGCAAGATGTCTTACCCCTCACTTGCTCTTTAATTACATCTGAAAATGTTTTGGATAAAAACATCTCCAAGCTAACAAAATACAACTCCGAAGTAGTGTCCTAATACAATCTACAATCTCTAATGGCCCACTGCAAATGTATTTAGTGGATAGATAGCAATAGTCTTTCTTTTTAAATGTTGTGTTTAGTTTTTCAAATTTTGTGCACATTTTTCTTAAATAGCACTTTATTATTTTTGAGGATAATAAAGTCATAATTTAATTAAACTCCTTAAATTAAATCATAACACCACAAGTGGCCCAAAAGTCTAACTGAGTTTGCCTTCTCATTAATATTTTAATTACCATAATGAAATCCCTAATTGATTCAAAATACTTGCTGCTGCCGCTGTTCTAGATTCAGAGGTCCTCATTAATAGAGAAATGTGGACAGAAGACCCCCCCCCCCCCCTTATGGGGACTTCTTGTCTTCTTCAGTATCTGAGTCTTAACCCTCGGCTGGGAACAAGAGGACCTAATGGGGAGCAGAGACAGGAGGAGTCCGTCCAATAAGCTAACAGACTCAGCTGAGCATTAGCAACACAGAACGTCACTCCCCCCCACACAACGTCACCCCCCCCCCCACACACACACAACGTCACTCCCCCCCCCACACAACGTCACTCCCCCCCACACAACGTCACTCCCCCCCACACAACGTCACTCCCCCCCCCCCACACAACGTCACTCCCCCCCCACACAACGTCACTTCCCCCCCACACAACGTCACTCCCCCCCCCACACAACGTCACTCCCCCCACACACAACGGTCACTCCCCCCCCCACACAACGTCACTCCCCCCACACACAACGTCACTCCCCCCCCACACAACGTCACTCCCCCCCCACACAACGTCACTCCCCCCCCCCCACACAACGTCACTCCCCCCCCCACACACGTCACTCCCCCCCCCACACAACGTCACTCCCCCCCACACAACGTCACTCCCCCCCCCACACAACGTCATCCCCCCCCACACACAACGTCACTCCCCCCCCACACAACGTCACTCCCCCCCACACACGCCCCCCCCCCACACAACGTCACTCCCCCCCCCCCACACAACGTCACCCCCCCCCACACAACACACACACACACACAACGTCACTCCCCTCCACACACTTCACCCCCCCCCCCACACACACACACACACACAACGCCACTCCTCCCCCCACATGTCACCCCCCCCAACTGTGTGCAAAAGTTTCATTATTATCACTAATATTATGATTATTATGATTAATATTGTTATTATTGTGATGATGATGATGATGATGATGATGATGATGATGATGTATATATATATATATATATATATATATATATATATATATATATATACTTTGTAGAGCAATCATAATTATCATTTTGAAGAAATATTACAGAAAATATATATTGAAGCAGGGTCGGGGGTCATGTAGAAAGTGGGTGTCGCTAAAGACGAAGGTCAAATCCAATATGTGATGACATAAGCAATCTGTAAGCAGTTATTGCACCTGGACTTTTTTTGAAATCACAAAGAAATAAAAAATCTAACATTGCATCCAGCAGCACAGCGTCAGGAATGAGTGATGCTCTTCTCTCTCCGCGTTTCACCTTATTCTCTCTCTCCCCCATCCACCTTCCCCCAGCCCCACTCCACCCCCGTCCACAACACACTGTGTGTGTGTGTGTGTGTGTGTGTGTGTGTGTGTGTGTGTGTGTGTGTGTGTGTGTGTGTGTCATATCTGGGTATAATGACATGAATTACAAAAGCCCTCCTTTATGTTCAGTCAATCGGGGATGTGATGCACAAACTGCTGCCTGGAAACAGTCGACATGTCATTCACTCTGAGTCATCAGGTGATCAGGTGTCTGTACCTCATCATGTCTGTACTTCACTGTGTCTGTACTGCATCATGTCTGTACCTCACTATGTATCTACCTTATCATGTCTATACTTCATCATGCCTGTACTTCATCATGTCTGTACTTCATTGTGTCTGTACCTCATCATGTCTGTACTTCACTGTGTCTGTACCTCATCATGTCTGTACCTCATGTCTGTACCTCATCATGTCTGTACTTCATCATGTCTGTACCTCATCATGTCTGCACTTCATCATGTCTGTACCTCATCATGTCTGTACCTCATTATGTCTGCACTTTATCATGTCTGTACCTCATCATGTCTGTACCTCATTATGTCTGCACTTCATCATGTCTGTACCTCATCATGTCCGGTCGGGGTGCCACTGAAGACAGCACATAAACACTCACAGAAGCTGGAAACCGTGACACACACTCACACACACACACTCTGTGGGAGATGGGCTGAGACCCATTCCACCAGAGAGTGGTGTATTGGGAGCGCTGATATTTCTACGTAGAGCACGGTTGGTGTAAATCACGTTTCTATTGATTAAAGTCGTTCCCACGCCTGCCGGCTGAATTGTCCACAGAATAAAGAGCAGCTTTATGTTTGGTCTGTCAAGATGTTGGGCCGTTCTGTGAAGGCCAGAGGAGTGTATAGCAGCACAGTAACTCTTCTGTCTGAACCAGTAACAATACTTTCTTTTCTTTCTGGGAACCCTGATGGAAAATAAAATCCTTTATTTGGTCACAAGAGATTTTTTCCCTTATAGTTTCCATGAATGGACCCTTGCCAGATATTCATATTCATTTGAAAGAAAGGTCTATTTTTCTTGTTACACATAATAATCATGTTTTTTATCTAAGTGATCCTAAACAATAATGAAACCCAATAAAGCATTGCTTATTTGAAATGAGGTGCTTTGTAATTATTAACTAGTTGTTACGCCTTTTCAATCTACGTAACAAGCAATTAACACCCTGTTATTATTGAATTGACATCTGGAGACCCTGGTCCTGCTACCTCAACTGGTGAGAGAAAGGCATTAACGTTGCCAGGGTTAGGGGTTCGATTCCCACTGGCACCCCCATGCAAAAATATAAATATGGATAAAAGTGTCCACCAAATGGTGTATATTATATTATATATTATTATGTACTATACATATTATGAAATATTATATTTTGTGTATTATTTTATATTATATTATATATATTATGATATATTATATTATACATATATTCTATATTATGTTATACATATTATTATATATTATATTATATGTATTTTAGAGGTTACCCCCCTTGACATGTAATATAATGGAATAGCAAGGATCCATTTGAATGAGTTTGAACTGCTTGGATACAAATATAACTGTTGCATTAGCACTCTAACTGTGTGTGTGTGTGTGTGTGTGTGTGTGTGTGTGTGTGTGTGTGTGTGTGTGTGTGTGTGTGTGTGTGTGTGTGTGTGTGTGTGTGTGTGTGTGTGTGTGTGTGTGTGTGTGTGTTTTGGTATGCGTGATCGTGATGAGGACTTGAAAGAGCTGGGTTAACGTGGGAGTGGGAGACGGCCTGTAGACCCTGGAGACCCTCATCTCTCAGACATCAGAGGGCTCAGGGACTCTGGTGGTGCTGACTGTCAAATGAAGCTCACTTCTGTTCAACTGAAGATGAGACAGAAGCAAGGAGAAGGAGTGAGGCAGCTTCTTTCTCTCTCTCTCTCTCTCTCTCTCTCTCTCTCTCTCTCTCTCTCTCTCTCTCTCTCTCTCTCTCTCTCTCTCTCTCTCTTTTGTGAGGTGAAGCCTATTTTAGATTCATTTGATTTGTACTTTTACATGGAATAACAAAGGGAGAGACATTAGAGTTAGGCGATGGCCAATTTCAAAAGGGCTCTGGTTGTGCAACTGTTATATATACCTATAACTGTTATATATACATATATACAAATGTTATATAAATATATAACTGTTATATATAATACATATACACATGTTATATATACATATAACTGTATATGCTATCAACATCTTCATGGATGAATTAGTGAATTAAAACAGGGACGTTTTTTTTGTACGTAATGCTTAATTTGGCAAACTTTATTATCCATATTGTTTCAGTAGTAAATGTTGTAAAACAAAGCATGACAAGGTGGAGATCAAGGTGGGGGGGATTGTGGAAACATGGCATTTAAATCCATTCATCTATAAATCTAGCCCTTCTCATTTGTAATGCTAATGGTAAAACTGTTGATTTCCACACAAACCTTCTCTGACTGCACTACACAATCATGGAGTCAAGATGGTTTTGAAAGTGTTTGTGTTGTTGCGTCAACGTACACATCTCACTAGAGTAACACATCTCACTAGAAGTTACACATCTCACTAGAGTAACACATCTCACTAGAAGTTATACATCCCACTAGAGTAACACATCTCACTAGAAGTTACACATCTCACCAGAAGTAACACATCTCACTAGAGTAACACATCTCACTAGACATTACACATCTCACTAGAGTAACACATCTCACTAGAAGTTACACATCTCACTAGAGTAACACATCTCACTAGAAGTTACACATCTCACTAGAGTAACACATCTCACTAGAGTAACACATCTCACTAGAAGTTACACATCTCACTAGAGTAACACATCTCACTAGAAGTTACACATCTCACTAGAGTAACACATCTCACTAGAGTAACACATCTCACTAGAAGTTACACATCTCACTAGAGTAACACATCTCACTAGAAGTTATACATCTCACTAGAGTAACACATCTCACTAGAAGTTATACATCCCACTAGAGTAACACATCTCACTAGAAGTTACACATCTCACTAGAGTAACACATCTCACTAGAAGTACACATCTCACTAGAGTAACACATCTCACTAGAAGTTATACATCCCACTAGAGTAACACATCTCACTAAAAGTTACACATCCTACTAGAGTAACACATCTCACTAGAGTAACACATCAATAGAAGTCACATCTCACTAGAAGTACACATCTCACTAGAGTAACACATCTCACTAGAAGTACACATCTCACTAGAGTAACACATCTCACTAGAAGTACACATCTCACTAGAGTAACACATCTCACTATAAGTTATACATCCCACTAGAGTAACACATCTCACTAAAAGTTACACATCCTACTAGAGTAACACATCTCACTAGAGTAACACATCACTAGAAGTTACATATCTCACTAGAAGTACACATCTCACTAGAGTAACACATCACTAGAAGTTACATATCTCACTAGAAGTACACATCTCACTAGAGTAACACATCTCACTAGAAGTTACACATCCCACTAGAGTAACACATCTCACTAGAGTAACACATCTCACTAGAAGTTACACATCTCACTAGAGTAACACATCTCACTAGAGTAACACATCTCACTAGAAGTTACACATCTCACTAGAGTAACATCTCACCAGAAGTTGCACATCCTGCTAGAGTAACACATCTCACTATAGTAACTCATCACTAGAAGTTACACATCTCACTAGAAGTACACATCGTACTAGAAGTTACACATCTCATTAGCAGTACACATCTCATTAGAAGTACACATCTCACTAAAAGTACACATCTCTTTAGAAGTACACATCACACTACACATCGCATTAGAAGTACAAATCTCACTAAAAGTACACATCTCATTAGAACACATCTTTTTAGAAGTACACTTCTCTTTAGAAGTACACATCTCTTTAGAACCCTTGCTGAACATATTCTCTGTCTCTGTTCTGAGGAACTGGGAGTTCATTATCATTCTCAGGTCATCGCCGAGTGAAGGGAACACAGTTGAGTTAGCGAGAACCAACCAAGAGGGCAAAACCGAAACTGAAACAGAGATATTTATGTCTCCTAGTCCGGAAAACATCCGTCTTCAGCTTTTGTTACTCCTGCATTTTTTCCTGACCGTTTTCTCTGATAGATGAAATACAGTAATAGTATATATCTCCTCCTCCTGCCTCCCACCAGGCGGGGCCCCTCCCTCCCTGGGCTCGTTGAGCATCACACTCTGCCCTTGTGCTGGACATCAAATGACCAGCACACCCCCCAAGGACCTCTGAAGTTTCTTCATTTTCAGCAGCCGTCCTCCTCTCCCTGGTCAGCAGCCAGCCAGACGGACGGGAGGGGGGAGAGAGGGGGAGAGAGGACATCTGCCCGTCTGTGGATAAGGGACGGGCAGGTTCACAATCTGTCTGTCAGCCTCTCTCTCTCTCTCTCCCTTCCCCCCCTCAGAGTGGACCCCATCGTGTCCCCTCCCCCGCCTCTCCCTCCCTCCCTTCTTGTTATTCTGGGGGAGGCACCGGGGGTCTGAGGCTGAGGTGTGATGTTCTGATTTGGGAAGAATCCAGATAAAATCAGGACAAAAAAAGGGGATTTTAATAATATTATGTAATGATAATGCCAATATAATATTACAAAATATGACATTATGGGGTTTTGTTTGGCAAAAGATAATGCTGAAGATGACAAAAATAAATATTATACCATACCAATTCTGTGCCTGAATCAGCACTAATCCAGAAATGCTTATATGTAACAAACATTGGTTTACTATTATTATTATTATTATTATTATTATTATTATTATTATTATTATTGGGTAGCTATAATGAATCATTGTTGGCTTTTTTTTAACGATTATCTTAATTACATGCAGATTTCTCTGACCCTTCCTGTGTAAGAAAGACAAGGCGATCGATGGAGATATATTTGCATAAAAATCTATTTCCCCGTAACTGAGGGATCAGGTGTGAGCCCCCGGGATGAAGATACCTTTGGCCTCGCTGGCTTTTGCCTAACCTGAAAACTAATTTGTTTGCTTCCTAAACTTAATACTGGTAAACCCCCTCCTTAGTGATTTATACATGGGGTCGCTGTGTAGATATGTACACTGACAACCCACTGCTTGAATATCACTTCTATTATTTAAAGGAACACATGCATTACAAAAAACAACTGTTACGAATAATACAACTCTTAACCACCACCACCACCCCAACCACCAAACTATTGTTAGGAATAATACAACTCTTAACAATATCTGATTTATTTAGGCTCTTGTTTCTCCTTGGGTGTCCGGTCACACTGAATACGGAGCAGAACAATAGCATGAGACGCGGGTGAGAGAGAGAGAGAGAGAGGGAGAGAGAGAGAGAGCGAGAGAGAGAGGGAGAGAGAGAGAGAGAGAGACTGCGAGAGAGAGAGAGAGAGAGAGAGAGAGAGAGGGGGGGGGGGGGGTCGAGTACTGTAAGCGATCCTACTGGTCGGTTGGTACCGCTGGCCAACTCACCCTGCCACCCCCACCTCACCCCCAACAGCCTCCATATGAGAGCAGAGCCCAACATGTTGGTGGTGGCGACCCCTTCCCCTCCTCCACCCCCCCTCCTCCACCCCCCTCCCCTCCCTTCTCCTCCTCCTCCTCCTCCTGGACCAGGAGGAGGTGAAGGAGAGAGAGTATCACCCTCTCCTTGTCAGCTGCAAGGGTAATTACTACTGGCTGAAATTACTCAACATTTGTTTATTAGCTCCCAGGAGCCCACTGTAAATAGATTGTCTGTTAGAGTCGGATCACATTAAAACCCAGAGAGGCTTGCCTCCTGTGTTGTGTTTCTGTGTTGCTTTAAAGCCTGCTGCTCACTTATTGTCCCGCTACGAAGCAAGGAGCCATGTTAAATGTGATTGTTTTCCATTAGCTACATCCTGTCTAATACCTCAACTTGTGCGTCGCAATTACTGAATTCTGCCAAGCAACATAACCTTCATTAGCTCTGCAGACTCCTGCAGCTCTTTGGCCCTGCTGCCTTTTTTTTTTTTTTTAACCTTTTTTCATTTTTTTAGTTTATTTTTTTATTCATGAGCTTGGAGCGTTTTAATTCAATATTGATTTGTGCGTAGACACTCACTCTGCGTTGTGTTCCCAATGCAGTGCCTCATGCAGTGATTGGAAAAGATTGTGTGGGCACCGGTCTGTCCTTGTATACATAGTGTAGGATAGTTCCTGTCATAGATGACATTCTGGAAACACTTGACCTACTAAAATGAATTCTTGGCCAGAGCCCAGCGACAGAGAGAGCGGTTCATTCGCCCAGAAAATGTGAGCAGATCTCTTAAAAAAAAAAGAAGAAGAAGAAAAAGGCGAGACATGCAATACTTCTGTCAGAGAGAGAAGGAGAGTACATTAATACTGGAACATATGAGGGGAAAATTATAAGCAGACAAGAATCCTTCCATAGCATGTGAAACATTGCTTTGAATACGTCACCTCTAGACCGGTCAACACACTGGTGATAATGTGGAGAAACACACTGGTGATAATGTAGAGGGACACACTGGTGATAATATAGAGAAACACGTTGGTGATAATGTAGAGAAACACACTGGTGATAATGTAGAGCAACACACTGGTGATAATGTAGAGAAACACGCTGGTGATAATGTAGAGAAACACACTGGTGATAGCGTAGAGTAACACTGGTGATAATGTAGAGCTACACACTGCTGATAAAGTGGAGTAACATTCTGGTGATAATGTAGAGCAACACACTGGTGATAATGTAGAGCAACACACTGGTGATAATGTAGAGAAACACGCTGGTGATTATGTAGAGAAACACACTGGTGATAATGTAGAGTAACACGCTGGTGATAATGTAGAGAAACACGCTGGTGATAATGTAGAGAAACACACTGGTGATAATGTAGAGAAACACGCTGGTGATAATGTAGAGAAACACACTGGTGATAATGTAGAGAAACACACTGGTGATAATGTAGAGAAACACTGGTGATAATGTACAGTAACACGCTGGTGATTATGTAGAGAAACACGCTGGTGATTATGTAGAGGAACACGCTGGTAGAGAAACACGCTGGTGATATGTCCAGGATGTTGTTCAAGACGGAGACATTTGTACCGTGTGGGCGGGGGGTATTTAGGTGTAAATGAAGTAAAGCAGCAGGTCTTGTGTCCTACAGCCACAGCTCCCTGGGAGCCACGGTAATAAAAGCACATCCCCCCCCCCCCCCCCCCCCCACCAGCGCTGGGGTGACGGAGCGTGGCTGAGGACCCCGAGCTGCGGACATCCATCGCGGGCCCGGGAGCCACATTACGCTCGGGCCTAATGGCCCACTGCTGCTTCATTACGATATTAATTCTGCACATTTTTGAAGCCATTTCATCTGTAAAGGTGACAGCGGCCAGCCAGACTACGTGTTGTTGTTATAGCTGTTATTGTTACCTCACACCCACCCTTGCTGCCCTTTCCTAACACCACCACCACCACCACCACCTCCTCCACCACCACCTCCACCAGCACCTCCTCCACCATCACAACCACCACCTCCTCCACCATCACAACCTCCATCTCCTCCACCATCACCACCACCACCTCCTCCTCCACTACCACCACCACCACCTCCTCCACCATCACCACCACCTCCTCCACCATCACAACCACCACCTCCTCCACCATCACAACCACCATCTCCTCCACCATCACCACCACCACCTCCTCCTCCACCACCACCACCTCCTCCACCATCACCACCACCTCCTCCACCATCACCACCACCACCTCCTCCACAAATCACCACTACCACCACCTCCATCATCACCACCACCACCACCTCCTCCACCACCACCACCTCCTCCTCCACCATCACAACCACTCTCCACCATCACCACCACCACCACCACCACCATGTCCCCATTCCATCAGCGCTAATCACACCAGCTGAACCCTTATACTTCAAATCCTCCTGGAGAACAAGCCTTCCTCCTCCTGCTCCTCGACCTCCTCCTGCTCCTCATCCTTCTCCTCTTCCTCCTCCTCCTATATCTCACTACTGACACAAAGATTTCCTCTTGATGTAAATCAGAGAGACCAGTGAAATGAATTAAGGCATTTAAAATGCAAAAAGAAATTCCTCTCTCTTGTTTCAAAGAGTGCAATATTAGATGGGTAAGGGGAGAGGAGTGTGTGTGTGTGTGTGTGTGTGTGTGGGGGGGGGGGGGGGTGGCGAAGGGGGGAGGGGTTACTCTCTCTCTCTCTTCTTTCTCTCAGCGGCAGAAGATTTTTCATTCATCCCCACAAACGGTGATGCTCAAGACACGAATGAAGTGGAGGATTCTGACATCTGGGCAGAGAATGATAATTGCTTTTAAACACTGAGGAGGAGGGAGGGAGAGGGGAGAGAGAGAGAGAGAGAGAGAGAGAGAGAGAGAGAGAGAGAGCGAGATGAAAGATACAAAGGTTGGGAGACTAAAGGAGAACATTAGGGACTATAGGAGAACGAGGCAGAGCGGCCACATAAATAGTCATGAAATGAGAAGTTTCTCCTTTGTATTGAAGTTAAGAAGAAAAAGAAGAAAAGAGGGAAGTACTGGAGGAGAGGGCAGCAGGCCAGACTAAATAATCCTTGACTGAGCCTCCCGTTCTGAATCCTATATTAGTGGACAGATTTTAATGTAAATATGCCATTAGGCTGTCGTTACAGTGATCATACTGCACGGCTCACAGGTCAACCAGTCACTGTTCATTTTGCAGGCAAAAGCTTTTTTCTCTCCCCTCGCTCCCCCACTCTTGAAATGTTAATAACTTTCTATTAGTTAATGTACCGTGACTAAAATTCAAATTAGACATAATTTATTTTAATATCTGTGACTAGCTTGCCTGTTCGTTTAGTGCTGGTCTCCCGCTGAATACAAGATGGTAAATTGTGGTAATTTGCGTCGGCCGGCGGAGGCACGGTCGTCTCACTGTTGTGAGTCGAGGAGGATTCCGCTTTGCTCCTCGAGCTTCAGGACTTCAGATTGAATAACGGCGAGCACCGTATTGAATACATGTTCTGTTTGACACTGATTATCAATTATTAAAATAAAACCATAGAAATGAAAAACGTTAGCTGTCAAGCTAATGCGTCGGAACTACTGATCACATATAACTTGTATATAATTATAAATATAATCATAGTAAATATAATCATAATAATGTAAAGAGTGTATGTATAGAGTTGTGAAATTTGATTAATTTCAGCCTTTTTATGGTCTTGACATTTTTACTTTCTTTATACAAAATGCGTCTATCTTTGTATTGTGACTTTTGAGTTTAGTTTTATTTAGATGTTCAAATATTATGTATTAAATGATATATTGATATTGACATTAAATATAGGCTAAATAAATCAATCAATAAATACATCAATAAATTAATGAATATAGATTGACGGTTGGTGGCGTGATGGATCAATAATTAAATAATACCAAAATAAACACAAACACACACACACACACACACACAGTTATTAGCACACAGTGCTAATGCAACAGTTATTTGTGTCAAACCAGTTCAAACTCATTCAAATGGATCCTCGCTATACCATTATATTACATGTCAAGGGGATAGCCTTCATCATCATCATCATCATCATCATCATCATCATCATCATCATCATCATCATCATCATCATCATCATCCAACTTTTGTTTTGAAATATTCCCATGAATCGTTATCTAAGTTCCTAAGCCCCACCCCCAGCCTGTTGGTGATGCCTCGACGTGTGGGAGGAGGAGAAGGGAGGAGGGGGGTGCCCAGCTGATGGGAAACATCTGGGCGAGGGAAGCGCTCCCGTGCCACCCGGCGCTGGCCGAGGGTTCGCTGCCCTCTAAAGTGACCGCGTGGACCAGCGCCTGCAGCTGCCAGAACCGGCCGGACGAGAGGAGCCAGACGCTGCAGGCGCTGGACGCTGCCGGGGCCACAGCCAACATTTCACTCAGAAATACGTCCAATCTGTTGATGCGAGTGAGCTTCTGCTGTGTGTGTGTGTGTGTGTGTGTGTGTGTGTGTGTGTGTGTGTGTGTGTGTGTGTGTGTGTGTGTGTGTGTGTGTGTGTGTGTGTGTGTGTGTGTGTGTGTGTGTGTGAAGCGGGGGCCACGCAAAGACCATTTGTGAAATATTCAGGATGTCTTCCGCTGCTCTAGAGTGAAAACCTAGGCTAGGAGCTTTGCTAGGCTAGGTGCTTGGCTAGGAGAGGAGCTTCGCTAGGCTAGGAGCTTCACTAGGCTAGAAGCTTGGCTAGGAGAGGAGCTTCCCTATGCTAGGAGCTCCATTAGGAGAGGAGCTTTGCTAGGCTAGGAGATTCGCTAGGCTAGGAGCTTTGCTAGGAGAGGAGCTTCGCTAGGCTATCAGCTTCGCTATGCTAGGAGAGAAGCTTCACTAGGCTAGGAGCTTTGCTAGGCTAGGAGATTCAGTAGGAGAGGAGATTTGCTAGGCTAGGAGCTTCGCTCAAAAGATCCCTCTTTTGACTTGAGTCCTAAAGGACATTTAACACTAGCTATGCTGCTGCCTCATTTTTGTAAGCAGTAGAATGTGACAGTTGATATTTAACCTCAAGATTTCAACATAATGCCATTAATATTAATGCGTATGCTAATGTAAAAGATATTGTTCATAGAGAAACTTCTTAATATTTGATTCATCAATATAGTACATGTATGAAATAGTATATATCACATTTTAATGTCCTTGCTTCGCAATGAGCATGTTAGCATGTCCTAAAAATCCTGAGAGGTGTGGTTGAAGTTTTATTATAGATTATAGAAGTTTTAAACTTGAGCAAGAAAAGACGGGAAGAGGAAGCTACAATTTAGCAGATTAAACAAAACAGAAACTGAGTTAATTTGCATGAACCTCCTTTCAGAGGAGCTCAACTGCTTACCATTATTCAAAGATATCTTTTAAATACGGCCCAAATATGAGGGTGAAACCAATTTAAACCAGTGGCCACCAAAGACATTTGTCAGACGATCTATTTTGAGATTTTCCCTGTAAGCCTCTTATCGACACGGCTATAAAACACATATCATTCAGTACCACCACTGTATTTCAGAGATACGAAAATACAATAAATGTGACATTTTAAGGCTTGGCTTTACTCGTTAATTACAAAAGCGATATTTAAATTGAACTTGTGGAACTTAATAAGTGAGGAGGGCTGAGATCTGAAAACAGAGAATCCCTGACTGGTGGTTTCCCTCAGAGACCCACTCAAAGGTGTTTAATTAAACACCTCATCCCGGTTGAGGTTATCTCAAGTAGAGACTCTGGTCTGTAGTTATCTCAGGTAGACTCTGGTCTGTAATTATCTCAAGTAGACTCTGGTCTGTAGTTATCTCAAGTAGAGACTCTGCTCTGTAATTATCTCAGGTAGACTCTGGTCTGCAGTTAACTCAAGTAGAGACTTTGGTCAGTAGTTATCTCAAGTAGAGACTCTGGTCTGTAGTTATTTTACTCTGGTCTGTAGTTATCTCAGGTAAAGCCAGGTCTGTAGTTATCTCAAGTTGAATGGTCTGTAGTTAACTCAGGTCGACTCTGGTCTGTAGTTATCGCAAATAGAGACTCTGGTCTGTAATTATCTCAGGTAGACTCTGGTCTGTAGTTATCTCAGATAGAGACTATGGTCTGTAGTTGTCTCACTTTGGTCTGTAGTTATTTCATGTAGACTCTGGTCTGTAGTTATCTTAAGTAGAGATTCTGGTCTGTAGTTATCTCAGATAGAGACTCTGGTCTGTAGTTTCTTAAGTAGAGACTCTGGTCTGTAGTTATCTCACTCTGGTCTGTAGTTATCTCAGTCTGGTCTGTAGTTATCTCAGGTAGAGTCTGGTCTGTAGTTATCTCAGGTAGACTCTTGTCTGTAGTTATCTCAGGTAGATACACTGGTCTGTAGTTATCTCAGGTAGAGACACTGGTCTGTAGTTATCTCAGGTAGAGTATGGTCTGTAGTTATCTCAGGTAGAGTTTGGTCTGTAGTAATCTCAGGTAGAGACTCTTGTCTATAGTTATCTCAGGGAGACTGGTCTGTAGTTATCTCAGGTAGAGTCTGGTCTATAGTTATCTCAGGTAGAAACTGGTCTGTAGTTATCTCAGGGAGACTGGTCTGTAGTTATCTCAAGTAGAGACTCTGGTCTGTAGCTATCTCAGGTAGAGTCTCTGGTCTGTAGTTATCTCAAGTAGAGTCTCTGGTCTGTAGTTATCTCATGTAGAGTCTGGTCTGTAGTTATCTCAGGTAGAGACTGTGGTCTGTAGTTATCTCAGGTAGAGTCTGGTCTGTAGTAGTTATCTCAGTTAGAGTCTGGTCTGTAGTTATCTCAGGTAGAGACTCTGGTCTGTAGTTATCTCAGGTAGAGACTGTGGTCTAGTTATCTTAGGTAGAGTCTGGTCTGTAGTTATCTCAGGTAGAGACTTCTCACCAGCACTTAAAGTTGTTGTTTTTTTCACGAGAATTAAAATAAAACGTATTGTGTGTCTCTGTTTGTATATATGCATGTGTGTGTGTGTGTGTGTGTGTGTGTGTGTGTGTGTGAGTATGTGTGTGTGTGTGTTATCCCTCATCATTTAAGTAGAACGTGCACTAAAGCCGGTTTGGTAAATTGAACAAAGGACTCTGATTTGCATGTTGTGGGGGGGCAGCGAGGACGACATCAGTCATGCGAGAGACCTCAATTACCTCAAAGAAAAACTAATTAATGCTCCTCTTTAATCGTCTGATGATAACCATTTAGAAAGAAAATAAAAGTCACAAACACACTTAAACAAATGCAATGATGAAGCATGATGAAATACTATTTACGACAGCGCATGTTTTTATAACACTTTTATAACGCATGTTTTTAAAATGCATGTTTTTATAATGCATGTTTTTATAATGTGTGTTTTTATCATGTGTGTTTTTGTAATGCATGTTTTTTATAATACATGTTTTTATAATGCATGTTTTTATAACGCCTGTTTTTATAATGCATGTTTTTAGCAAATGACAAAGAAATACCAAGCTTCATCAATGTATAATCTTTTGAGAAAAAAAAGAGACTCATGTTCCAACTGATTTGGATCTGGTTTGGACTTTGAACAAACTAAGCTAGAGGTGGGGTGTAGATTTTAACATGCACTATTATCCTCATGTTAAACCAAAATGAAAAGATTTCCGCTTGTTCTCATTTCAATAGGCTCCATATTGTGAGGTCTTTATTAACATCTGATTCAAATAAACATCTGATTAAAACGTGCCAATGGTTACAGCCAATGGGGTGACATGTGTTTTTGTGTTTAAAGACATTTTGGCAGATGTGTTGTTTGAGTTTTAGTTTCGCTCAGCTATGAAAGATATCTGCAATTACCTCTCTTTGTACATTTTTTAGGAGCAGAGGTTTCAACCTCTCAGTGTTTGACTAATTTCTCCAAACACCACCAATCATTTTAGGTTATTTTATTATACTGTTACAAAACAATATTACAATGTTACAATACGATAATAAACTAACAAAACTATATTGTTTTTTTACATTGTAATATATTTTTGTTACAGTTTATTATATTTTTATTATAGTTTATTATCGTTTTGTTACTGTGTAATATCGTTTTGTTATTGTATTATATTTTATTATACAATTGTTTTTTTTAGTTTTTTTTTTATGGGACCTTTCGGTCTATTTGTCATTCCCATGTTCGGGAATGGGAACGAAATTTGTTCTCTGCATTTGACCCATCCTACTGTACGTAGGAGCAGTGGGCTGCTATGATCAGCGCCCGGGGAGCAAGTTGGGGTTCAGGGTGCAGTGTCTTGCTCAAGGACACTTCGACACGCAGACAGTTTGGAAGCGGGGATCAAGGGGATCGAACCGATCGTTACAGTGCACTGTCACAAAACGATTTTAGGCCTATCATTTTGTTACATTGTAATATCGTTTTATTACAGTGTAATATAGTTTTGTTACGTTGAAATATCGTTTATTACAGTGTAATATCGTTTTGTTACATTGTAATATCGTTTTGTTGCAGTGTAATATCGTTTTGTTACAGTGTACACTGCAACAAAACGATATTACAATGTAACAAATGATATTACACTGTAATAAACGATATTTCAATGTAACAAAATGATATTACACTGTAATAAAACAACATTACAATGTAACAAAACGGTTTTTCACTGTAATAAAACGATATTACAATGTAACAAAACGATATTACACTGTAATAAAACGATATTACAATGTAACAAAACGGTATTACACTGTAATAAAACAATATTACAATGTAACAAAACGATATTACACTGTAACAAAACGATATTACAATGTAACAAAACGGTATTCCACTGTAATAGCTGAAATTCTACTCATAAGAGTACATTAAACTCCACTCTTCAACTTCCTGTACACTTTCAGGAAGGCAGCGGTGCTCCGGACTCCACAATAAAACGTGTTTGGCACAAAATACACACACACACACACACACAAACACACACACACACACACACAATCCTCACCACACGGAGCAAAGATAGATGAGCAGACACATTTATTTTGGAAAGAAGCAGCAGTGAGAGGGGAGAGAGATGGGTCTGAGGGAGGTGAGGGGGGTGAGGGGGTGAGGGAGGTACAGACAGGAGCGGGAGGGGAAGGACCACTGTGGGGGGTCTGACAGTGATGAAGAGCATGAACACATGCTGGCAAATACATCTCTAGCACCGGACAGGGGAGAGAGAAATAGAGAGAGAGAGAGAGAGAGAGAGAGAGAGAGAGAGAGAGAGAGACAGAGACAGAGAGACAGAGAGACAGAGACAGAGACAGATATTAACCCAGCCTCCGTCACCACACACACATAACAGTGTTATTAACCCAGCCTCCATCACCACACACACACAACAGTGTTATTAACCCCCCTCCGTCACCACACACAACAGTGTTATTATCCCAGCCTCCGTCACCACACACACAACAGTGTTATTATCCCAGCCTCCGTCACCACACACACAACAGTGTTATTAACCCAGCCTCCGTCACCACACACACACAACAGTGTTATTAACCCAGCCTCCGTCACCACACACACAACAGTGTTATTAACGCAGCCTCCATCACCACACACACACCAGTGTTAGCCTCCATCACCACACACACAACGTTGTTATACTGTTTATATTAAACACCATTTTGCCGCCTTCTGGTCAACTGTCACCATACTATTTTGTTTTAATATTCTCCCTATTTTTTTAACCATGACCCCTTTGGGTGTGTGTGTGTTATATGATTGATGCTGACCAGTCTAGCAGTCCCGCTAGCAGACAGCGTCTGTACAGCATGGGGGGGCCAGGGCCCGGGGCCCGGGGCCCGGGCCGGGCCTGTGGGATTGAATATGAATATGATGGACGCTCCCAAACTAGTTTGTATTTATGTATTCAAGCTGCCCTCTGCTGTTCGCTGTCTCAATGACAAGACAAAGGAGCTGAACAATAGAGGGGAGGGTGGTGTGTAACACCTGAAGCTGGTGTATGTGTGTGTGTGTGTGTGTGTGTGTGTGTGTGTGTGTACAGTTTACTGCTGATGCAGTAAACAGTCAAATGAAGTAGAAAATATACATTCATCTTTAAATTTTTTAAAAAGAGAAACAGGTTTCCTGTATGATTTAATTTACCATAATTCATATCTAGCTAATATAATAACTAATATGTAATAACTTATATCTAGCTAATATAATACCTAATATGTAATAACTTATATCTAGATAATATAATAACAAATATATAATAACTTATATCTAGCTAATATAATAACTAAGATCGAATAATGTATAGCTAGCTAATATAATAACTAATATCTAATAACCTACATGTAGCTATTATAATAAGTAATACCTAGCTTATATAATAGCTCAGTTATTAGATATTTGGCCTAATAATTAGGCCTAATGTCTAGCTTATATAATAACTAATATTTAATAACTAATATATATCTTATACGATAACTAATATATAATTACTAATATCGAGCTAACATAATAACTAATATCTAATAACTAATATCTAGGTAATATAATAACTAATATCTATCACTTGCTCATAAACAAGTCCACATCACAAAACAAAATGTTTCTCTCCATAATTTGATGCTCATAATATGTTTCCCGAGACAGATTGTGCAGATGGTTATTATATTATGATATTATGCTATTATAGACTATTGTTCCATATTAAAGACATTTGTTTCCCCTCCATGTGGCCTAATAGAGAGGAATGAGTCGTGCTGGTGAGGTTGTGTCCACAAGCTTCAGCTGCTCTGGGAAATCAAACGGTGTGTGATGTGAACTGATTATTGAACTTAAAATACAATATCATTGTTGTTCTTTTGTTCATCTTCCCACTTTCTCCCATTTCTTAACTCTCTCTCTCTCTCTCTCTCTCTCTCTCTCTCTCTCTCTCTCTCTTTTGTTCTTTTTCTAAACACCAATTGAGATTTTCAATTATTAAACATGTGAACCACTTGACACATCTTTGAGAAGGAAATACGTCTGTGCTTATCCCCTCATTCTCGCTCCTGACCTTAGAAAGTGCTTCGCATTTTCTTACCTGACAATTACATTATTATTGTGCTGTTCCAAAAAATAGAAAAACCGTGCATGTGCAGTGATAATAGGCTGCTGGAAATTGCAATAGCTCCATATGCTAATTAGGGCAACGTATCTCTACATTAACATATCATCTGAGTACAGTCACCTGGCACAATGGAGATCTGCGGGGCTGATGCGTCAGCTCCATGTATGTGTGTGTGTGTGTGTGTGTGTGTGTGTGTGTGTGTGTGTGTGTGTGTGTGTGCGGGGGGCTGATGCGTCAGCTCCATGGATGTGTTGCTGAGGAGATAGAGTCAAGTGGATGTAAATGCCCCTCAGACCAGCCGTCCGTCTCCTTCATGAAGCTGGGGGGGGGGGGGGCTTCCCTTTCCTCTTTTAGGAGAAAATTGTGGAGTTTAACCTCTCATATTATCTCCTCTCTCTTTGTGCGCTGAACAGGCGCTTCAGTCCACACAGACGCTGATAATCCTGCGTCTTAAACAGCTGATAAGACGACCAATTTAACATCATTATGAATTGGTAATAGGAAATATGAGACATTCAGGACATGGGAAGGGAGGGAAGATGGCATATTCGCTCGGCAATTATAAGTGGCGATAATAATTTAGTGGAATTCATTGCGAATTTGACATTATAAACATAATTGTTTGACAGTAAAAGCTAATTTTATGTTATAAAAACCACAGAGGCTGAGTTGAGGGATGTGCTACTAAATCCTTCATAAAACAAATACTGTTGACCAACTATTATTACCTCCACACTTAATTAAAATTTTTTTTGCTTTCTGCTTTAATTGCTTCAATAAAAATAATCTATGACGCTTTTTTAATTACACTTTTGGAGTGACCTATGTAAAGAGAATTTTATTACGCACACACAATAATTACCCTGTCACAGGCCAGTAAGGAGCCATTGTCTGGCTTGACTCGTATTCCTGTTTATTTAATCAGCTCTCAACTTGAAGGTTTGTTGGAGACTCGGCAGACAAACAGAAGAAAAAAAAAAGAAACAAAAAAACAATCTTGTGGTCAAGTGGTCAAATATAAAGTAATTGGTTTCTTCTTATGATTCATAATTTCAGATAAACTAGTGATATTGATATGATTGATCCTGGACCACAAATAAAACAGTATGAAAAAATAAACCTGACAGGTGTGGTTTACTCCAGTCCTAAATACACAATTACACAAAAATTAAGAATCAAAACTCAAGATTGAATCATATTAATTATATATACTCCAGAAACTAAAA